>CABHPP010001417.1:16516-39168 GCA_902168425.1 Peromyscus attwateri
ATATATATATATGGGGCAGGAACCCACGACCCTGAGACTAAGAGTCTCATGCTCTACCGACTTCCCTTTTGGCTCTTGTTTCGCTCCAACTCTTAGAGATGAAGAAAACAAGTTTGAACTGTAGTAACCCTTTGAATTTACTTAAAACATTTTAAATCTCTTAACTGTTTTTAATACCAAACAACAAAAATATCCTTTTTATTTAAGAAGAAAAATCAAAAGCTGACGTACAAGATTGTGTGTCTCTCTTTCTTTCTCTCTCTCTCTCTCTCTCTCTCTCTCTCTCTCGCTCTCTCTCTTTCTTTCTTTCTTTTTCTTTTAATCCAGGCATGATCAGACACCAAATGGCCTGGGAATTGAACCTGGGTCCTCTGGAACATCAGGGAGTGCTCTTAACCACTGAGCCATCTCTCTTCCCTTAATCTCAGGGTCATGGGTTTGTGCCACATGTTGGGCACCACTTAGTATGATCAATCCACATGAGTCTATTAAATGGGTAACAGAATTTATTAAGATATAAATTAAGGAAATACACTCATGATTACAGAACGGAGTAGACAGCAGAAGTCATCCTCTGATCTGACCAGGAGCTAATCCACCTCGCAGGCAGGAGCAGGGAGAAGGGTGGACCTTTCTCCAGCTCCTTAAAAGAGGTCACATACAACGGCAGGATGCACTGCCTCCTTTGGACCATACAGCCCAAGGTCATGGGCGGAGCAAATACCACTAAACAAGATGGCAATAGCCATGTAGCAATCTATAGTCTAACATTCTAACATGGAATCAAGGCATGTGGTTTAAGAAAACCTATTTTTGCCGGGTGGTAGTGGTGCACGCCTTTAATCCCAGCACTCGGGAGGCAGAGGCAGGCGGATCTATGTGATTTCAAGGCCATCCTGGTCTCCAAAGCGAGTTCCAGGAAAGGCGCAAAGCTACACAGAGAAACCCTGTCTCTAAAAACCAAAAAAAAAAAAAAAAAAGGAAAAAGAAAACCTATTTTTCCTTTTGTGCCAGTAAGGCAAGTGTGCCTTTGGTAAATTACCGTTCAAAAATACTACTTTTTATTTTTAATTTAATTTTTTATTTTCATACCTGATCAAATCAAATCAAATATTTGTTAGTCTTTATAAATTCAAGAGGTCTTTCCTGTTCAAATCTAATCTTTATCAGTCTTGATGATATATTCATAGCTTTTCTTCTCCTGTGTAAACAAAAGCAAAATCTCTTCTCCAACATAACACATATCCTAGTTTCCATTCTGAGGTCAACACATCTTTAAAATGTACAGGCTGATTTAATTCAGCAGCTTTTTCTAATGTCCACTATTTCTCTGCAGCCATTGTTCCTTTCTCATTAGCATTTTAAACATTTAAAGTTAATAAGCATTATGTAATCTATCTCTGGGGGTCTTTATTACCCCTTTCTGTTTATTAAGCATACCTTTTAAAGTGCAAATAGATCTTTCTATAACTGCTTGTCCTGTATGATTGTTGTGGCATGCCTCTAGTATGATTTATGTTGTAATTTGCAAAAAAAAAAAAAAAACCTGTTTCATCTTACTAGAGACATATGTTGGAGCATTGTCAGTTTTAACTTGTAAAGGTATTCCTAATATAGCCATAACTTCTAATAAATGTGTAATTACATAATCAGCCTTTTCAGAATTTAAACCAGTTGTCTGCTGAAATCCTGAATATGTGTCTATGGTATGGTGATAAAAAAAATCTTTCTTCAAACCTTTGGTATTGACATGGTGTTTCTTATGAAATTCTAGGGCTTCTAGCACATTTTCTACCAATAATGAATCAATTTCATCATTACTTTGAACTAAAGGGCTTGCTCCAATATGTGTTATATACAAGGGATGATTTCTATTTCTGATTATTTGTTGTAATTGAATAAATAACAAAGTTAATTCTGAATCATCTGGAATAAGTTTAGTGGTTTCAATATGTAAAACAACTTTTTTTTATATTGAGAGTAACTATAATAAGAGTTTCTGGAAAATCTAATAAAACCATGAGAATAGCATATAATTCTGATTTTTTAACTGAGTCATAAGGAAGGGCTTGAGCCAATTTACTTATTTTTCATAACGCATAGCCTGCTTTTACTGATTTATTTGCATCAGTATAGAATGTAGAGGTTCCAGAAATTGGTACTCCTTTCACAATATCAGAGAGAATCCAATTAGTTCTTTTTATAAGCTAGAGTCTCTTGCTTTTGGGATATTTGTTGCTAATCTCTCCCAAAAAATTTCTGCAAGCTCTTTGCCAGTGTTCATTTTCTGCCCACAATGAGGCAATTTCAGAATTAGTCAAAGGTACCACAATTTCTGTTGAGTCTATTCCTGTTAATTGACAAAGCCTCATTTTTTCCTTTCAGAATCAATCCAGAAAACTTTTCTACATAGGCCTTTAAATTTACTCTGTTTGGGTACTAAAACTATCCATTCTAAGATATAATCTTCTCTCTGCATAAGAATTTCTTTAGGAGGATGCGGAGAAGGTAAAATAACCAGAATACAATCAAGTTGTGGATCCAAGCAATCCATATGTGCATCCTGTAATTTCTTTTCTACCAGAGCCCGTTCTCTCTGATGATGATTTTCTTGGACTATTCAAGTTCTTATCAGCTCATAAAGTTTGGAAAAAAGTTCTTAGCTCTCGAGTAGTTAACCCAGTTGAGGACCGCAGCCAGTTAGTGTCTTCCAGGAATTTTTGAAAATCAGCAAGAGTTTGTCATTGATCTCTCCTGATTTGTACTTTCTGTGGTTGAATTTTCTATAAATCTATCTTATATCCTAGGCAGTTAATAGAATCTCCTTTTTGTATTTTTTTAGGAGCAATTTGTAATTCCCAAGAAGGCAAATTTTTTTTTACTTCATAAAACCGTTTTTCTAAGGTATTTGCATCATCTGAATCAACCAGTAAGATATCATTTATATAGATTGAGGAAACTGTTTATGAATTATTTCTAATGACTGTTGTACAAAATTTTGACCCAAGGTGAGGCTGTTTAATATTCACGGTGCCGAGACCCTCCACTGGCACCTTTAAATGAGTTGAGAATTGTAATTGGGCACTGTGAAGGCAAATATTCCTCTACCCTGTCCTTGTAAAGGTATAGTTTAAAAAAAAAAAGCAGTCTTTTAAATCGATCACTATCATAGACCATCCCTCAGGTAATAAAGAAAGCAGGGGAATTCCAGGCTATAAAGAGCCCATTGGCCAGATCATCTTACTTATAGCTCTCAGATCTGTTACCATTTTCCAGATTTCTTTTTAATGACAAATACAGGAGAATTCCAAAGACTGGTTGATTCTTCAATATGTTGAGCATTTAGCTGCTCCTGTACCACCTATCTAATGCCTGTGATTTTTAAGATGTCAAAGGCCACTGTTACACACCCACACAGGTTGTCAGCTAGCCATTTTAAAGGTAGGGCAATTGGTACCTTTGAAGGACCATCAGCTGCTGTGCCCTGCTTATGGACAACCTGAACAGTCTGTGACTGATCTTGATAATATAGTTTAATATTTTTCTCAGAAGCATACTTTATTTTATGGTTTGTTTCTGAGATTGGAGGAATGTTAATCTGTGTTTTCCACTGCTGCAGCAAATCACATCCCCGTAAATTCATGGCTATGTTAGCCACATCTGGCTTTAATTTTGTCATATGTCCTTCTGGCCCTATACACTCAACCCATCTTATGCTTTGCTTTACCTGAGATAAAGTTCCAATCCCTAAAAGCTGAATATTTACCTCCTGAAGAGGCCAATCTGGATGCCAAGATTTTGGTGAAATTACTGTTACATGTGCACTGGTGTCCAATAAACCTCTAATTACAATGTCATTTATTTGTATTTTTAGCTTTGGTCTTTGGCCATTTATAACAGTTTGCCAAAAGACTTGTTTTCTGTTCTCTCCTGAATTTTTTGTTTTATCTACTGAAACTGTTCTGTCCTTGATCACATCTAGAGCAATTATGTCTTTTAATTGCTCTGTGGATGAGTTTCTCCAATGCTGACAGGGAATGAGTGAACCAAATTTGACACTGGGGCCTGCGGGAGGCCCCCTAAGGCCTTTCCTGATGTGAAAGGGTTACCTTGCCTGTCCCCTATTGATCTGCATTCCTTAGTCTAATGCCAGCCTTTGCCACACCTTCTGCATGCTCCAGAAGACTGGGGCCTTCTGTTCAGATTATCTCTAGAAAAAACATTGTATCTAGGAACGCCTTGCCTACAATCCTTTTCCAGATTACCTTACTTACCACAGTTAAAACCTCTGACATTTTGATTTTTCTTACAACTTTTAGGAATTACTTCTCTTATCAGAGTAGCATCAGAAACATGAGATCCAATATCAGCTACATTTCTATTCCGTCCATCTATTGGTACTGATCTTGTCTTTAAAGGCCTAATCACCCTTTTGCATTCTGAGTTAGCATTTTCAAAAGTCAAAGATTTGATTAATATTGGTCTGACTTTTGGATCTGATACTATTCTATTTACAGCTGAAGTAAATCTTTGTAAAAATTCCCTGAACGCTTCTTTTGGGCTTTGTATAATTTTAGCAAATGACTCAGACCTCGTTCCTAATTCTTCAGCCTTGTTCCAAGCATTCAAAGCTGCTAAATGACATAGGTTGAAGGCATGATCATCAAAATCAATATGCCTTTGCAATTCAGCATATTGGCCTTCATAAAGTAACTGATCTTGAGAAATATCAATACCTCTAGCCCTATTTCATTGTTCTATGGCCCTGGCTTCCTCTGCCCATCATGTTTTCCATTGTAACTGAGGACCAGCTTCCAATATTGTTGTTACTAAATCTTCCCAGTCTTGGGGATAATTCTGAGTTGCCCATGAATTTAATACTGCTTCACATAGGGTGAATGCATACCATATGAAATGATCACTTCCTTAAATCTCTTCAAATCTAATATTTCTATAAGATTCCATTTAGCTTCCTGATAACCTTGTGGGTATCTATTGTCTCCAGGTCAGTCTTGTATACTAACTGGATAAACTAAGGTTGGTTTTCTAATAGCCTTGGACCATTCCTCTTCAGTTCCCTAATGTGGTGGCATGGTAGGTTCCTTTCTAAATTCCTCTGTCTGTGTATGAGTATTTGTCTTAGTTTCATTAATAAGGTTTTGTGGTGGTATTGTGTTCCCCAAAATATTGTGTACCCTAATAAACTTATCTGGGGTCAGAGAACAGAAAAGCCACTAGATACTTAGGATAGGCAGTGGTAGCACACGCCTTTAATCCTAGCATTCCAGAGGCAGAAATCCATGTGTTCAAGGATACAGCCAAGCATGGTGACTCATGTCTTTAATCCCAGAAAGTAAGCCTTTAATCCCAGGGAGTGATGGTAGAAAGCAGAAAGGTATATAAGGCGTGAGGACCAGAAACTAGAAGCATTTGGCTGGTTAAGTTTTTAGGTTTTGAGCAGCACAGTTCAGCTGAGAGGCATTCGGATATGAGGACACAGAGGCTTCCAGTCTGAGGAAACAGGATCAGCTGAGGAACTGGCGAGACCCTTTAAGATTCTGCTACAAGGTTTTCTAGGGCTTGTATCTTATCAATCAACTTTTTATATTTGGCACAATTATCAGGCCAATTTTTATATTTGGCACAAGAAACCACTGTGGCTATTAAAAATAAAATATGAATTACCAGACTGATAATAATTACAACTAGCATTATGTCAATCTCAGCTAAGTCATTTGTCTCTCATTTATTGCTTCTATTTGCAAGCCATCCTTAGTAGCACTATACAAGGTCCTAACTCCCTGCATTGTGATATTTCTCATCCTTAATGTGGGAAAGATTTTTCTTTTTAATATTACTTAACTCTCTCATTAAGGACTTCCAGGTGTCTCACCAAATCTGGTGACTTTCCAGTTTGTCCACAGCATTGGTGGCAGAAGCACATGGGAACAGAGGGTCCTGTGTGCACATGTGGAGGAGTGGAGGTAGCAGAAGCCACAGTGACAGCTGGTGTGACCTCATGCCATGCATTGGAGTACCAATTGTTGTTTTTATATAAATTTATACTTTATGATTTTACCAATAAAGACTTGGGAGTCAGAGGCTGGGGTGAAAACCTGCTAGCTCAGAGAATTTGAGGAACAACTAGCTGACCTTCCTCCTTCACCTGCATCACAGAAAGAGAGCTCTTTTTGTGCCATTCCAAACCAAAAGGGACCAGCAAACTCTAAGTCCCTCCCTTCTACTTCCTGTGCATTTCTCTATGCATCTTCCTGACACCCTTTTTATTCTCTATGGCTACTTCCTGTGTACTAGTTCCTGGCTCTGCCTCTTGACCTCAGGTTTTTATTTAATATTAGCACAATCTCAGGGTTCACAGTATGATCAAATATCCACAACACTAACTAGGTTATTTATTTGTTTGAGGTGATTGTGAAAGGGATTGTTTCCTCAACTTCTTTCTCAATGTGTTCATTAATCCTGTTTTTTGTGAGATGATTTTGTTTCTTTAGGTTTGAGTTTACCAAACCTAACAGATTTCTCATGAAGCTTTTAGGGTCTTTTATGGATGTGACCATATTGTCTGCAAAAAGAGATAATTTTCTTTCATTGTTTGCTATTATATCCTTTTTTTATTTTTTCTCTTACTTTATTACTCTAGCTAAGAATATAAGTATGATACTGATAAGAATGGAGAGAGAAAACACCCTGTCTTAATTAGGGTTTTATAGCTGTTAAGAGACACCATAACCATGGCAACTCTAAAGATAATATAATGCAAAATGCATACAGTCCAAGTTAAAAAATCCCGATAGTCTATCACACTCTCAACAATGTGTCAAAGTCCAAAGTCTCTCCTAGGATTCATGCAATCTTTTAACTGTAATCAACTGTAAAAATAAAAATAAAAGATCATATACTTCCAACATATAATGGCACAGAATATATATTACCATTCCAAAATGCTGGGAAGGGAGCACAGAGAAAAAATACTGGACCAAAGCAAGACTGTTGTGGATTATTAACTGAAGATGTGTTACATTTCTTTATGCTATGGAACATTTGTTTTAATGATGCAAAGATGTGTTGCGTTCTTTTATGTTGCATTTGTTTAACTCTGTGAAGCTGTGTTACTGTGCCTATCTAAAACACCTGATTGGTCTAATAAAGAGCTGAATGGCCAATAGAGAGACAGGAGAGAGAAATAGGTGGGGCTGGGAGGCAGACAGAATAAATAGAAGGAGAAGAACATTAGAGGTAAGGAGGAGCAAGAAAAGGAGGAGAGGACTGTAGGGACCAGCCACCCAACTACACAGCCAGTCATGGAGTAAGAAGTAAGAAAGGTATAGAGAATAGAAACAGATAAAAGCCTAGAGGCAAAAGGTGCTGTGGGCTGTTCTGTATGGCAAATGTGTTGCTAATAAAACACTGATTGGCCAGTGGCTAGGCAGGAAGTATGGGCAGGACTAACAGAGAGAATTAAAAGGGCAGGAAGGCAGAAGGAGTCACTGCCAGCCAGCCGCCGCCAGGACAAGCAGCATGTAAAGATGCCGGTAAGCCACGAGCCACGTGGCAAGGTATAGATTTATGGAAATGGATTAATTTAAGCTATAGGAACAGTTAGCGGGAAGCCTGCCACGGCCATACAGTTTGTAAGCAATATAAGTCTCTGTGTTTACTTGGTTGGGTCTGAGCGGCTGTGGGACTGGCAGGTGACAGAGATTTGTCCTGACTGTGGGCCAGGCAGGAAAACTCTAGCCACAAAAAGGTAGATGGGATAATTTAAGTTAAGAAAAGGTGGCAAGAAATAAGCCAAGCTAAGGCTGGGCATTTATAAATAATAATAAGCCTCTGTATGCATATATTTATTTGGGATCTGGGAGGCAGGCCCCCCAAAAAAGTAAAAGAGCTCAGAGTAAAAAGTGCAAAAACAACAACAACAACAACACAAAACTGAAATCCAGCTGGGCAAACTTCAAACTCTGCATTTCCATGTCTGATATCAAAATGATCTTCAGATTTCTAACTCCTTTCAGCATTTTTGACTGAACACACTTCTTTCTCTTAGGCTGGTTCCATCTCTGTTAGCAGCTCTTCTTGGCAGGTAGCCCACAGCTCTGGCATCTCTAATGTCTTGGGGTCTCCAAGGCAACTCAGGCTTCAACTTCACAGCTTCACATAATGGCCTCTCTAGGGCTCCATTAAGGGACACCTCTGACACATGCCTGGCCTCAGCAGCTGTCCTTAGTCATGGAAGCAAATCCCATAGCCCCTTTTTTCTATCCTTAACTCCAGAACCACATGGCTGAAGCTGCCAAGTTCTGCTGCTTACTGGAGCTGGAACATGGTCCCCTTGTTCAATTACATCTTCATCAGCTTTCTGTCCTTTACTGTCTAAGCTTGGCTGTCCTGAAACTGGATCTCTAGACTAGGCTGGCCTTGAACTCAGAGACCTGCCTGCCTCTGCCTTCCCAGTGCAGGGATTAAAGGAGTGCACCACCACACCTCTAAACTTTTCTTTAATTCCTTTTCATAAGTTGGAAACGTAGCTGGGTGGGATCTTGCCTTGAGGTCCTCAATCTTTTTATTTCATTTCTTAATATGTTTATCTCCTTGAACACAGAACTCAGCTCCATTCCACTTCCTGGTGCTTTTTCTCCTCAAATATTTTACCTTGCTCAGTTTGCTCCTTTTCATTAAATATCTTCATTAGAGTTAACACTAGTAACCCTATACCAGGCTGTTTAGAGATTTCCTCTGCCAACAGAATTAATCTAAAACTCTCCACTTTAGCTTCAGGCAGAATCTTTGGACAAGGGCAAAAAGCAGCCACTTTCTTCACCAAAATATCACAAGACCAGTCTCTAGACCACATACTAACATTCTTCTCCTCTGAAACCTCTTCATTCTCCACAGTTCATCAAGTCGCACTCAGCACCACTGTCTTCAATGCTCCTACTAGTGTGGCCCATTAAGCAGCATGTAAAGCATCCCACTGCTTTCCTAACCCAAACTCCCAAAATCCATGTTATTCCAAACAAAAACATGGTCAGACATAGCACAACAATATTCCAGTCCTTGGTACCAACTTCTGTCTTAGGGCTTTTATTGCTGTGAAGAGACACCATGACCATGACAACTCTTACAAAGGAAAACATTCAATTGAGGTGGTGGCTTACAGTTTCAGAGGTTCAGTCCATTATCATCATGGCAGGGAGCATGGCAGTATGCAGGCAGACATGGTGCTCGAGGAGTAGCTGAGAGTCCTACATCTTACAGGTAATAGGAAGTCAACTGACACACTGGTTTCAGCATAGGAAACCTCAAATCCCACCCCCACAATGACACACTTCCTCCAACAAGGCCATACCCACTCCAACAAAGCCATACCTCCTAATAGCACCATTCCATATGAGATTATGGGGGATAATTACATTCAAACTACCACACACCCTTATGTTGTTCTTGATTTTAGAGGACCTGCTTTCAGTTTTTCTTCATTCTGTATAACGTTGGCTATAGATTTGCTGTATGAATACACGGACTTTATTATGCTAAAATATGATCTTTATATTCCTAGATTCCTCAGGGATATTAGACTTCATCAAAGGCATTTTATATCTATTTAAATGATCATATGATATGAAATTTATGTCTGTTGATTGCCATACATATATGTAGAACTACCCTTGCATCCCTAGAATGAAACCAAGTCGATGATGGTTTTCAGTAGGTCGTTGAACTTATTTGCAAGAATTTTAGTTTCTCAGTTCATCAAGAACATTGCTCTGTAGTCTGTTGTCACTGTGTTCTTATCTGGTTGAACATCGGAGTACTATGAGTGTCATAGAGTGGGTTTAGAGCCATTCCTTTACTTTCTGTTTCACAAAATCATCTGAGAAGCCTTAGTGTTAATCCTTTAAAAACCTGTTAGTAGTCAGCAATGAATCAACCTGGTCACATGTAACACTAATTGCTAAACAGTCTTATTAATAAAAAAAAAAAAAACCCAGCCAGATATTGGGGTGAAAGCTGAAAGATCAGAGGAATAGAACAAGCCAGCCACAAGTTCTTACCGCTCAGAAATCCTCAGCCCAAGAGAGCTACTTCATGTATACTCATGCCTATATACCTTTCTGTGCCCTGCCATCTTACTTCCTCTCTCCGCCCAGCTACATCACTTCCTCTTTCTGCCCAGCTCTATCGCTTCTTGTCTGTCTGTACAGACCTCTAGACCTCTATGGTTAACTAGTGCCGGGATAAAAGGCGTATGCCACCACACCTGGCTCTGTTCCCCCGTGTGGCCTTGAACTCAGAGATCTGGATGAATCTCTGCCTCCTGAATGCTAGGATTAAAGGTGTGTGCCACCACTGTCTTGCCTCTATGTCTAATCTAATGGCTGGCTCTGTCCTCTGATCCCCAGATAAGTTTATCAGGGTACACAATATATCGGGGTATATAATACATCACCACAGTCACAGGCTTTCTTTTTCAGGAGATTCTTTTAGGAGATTCTTTAGTCCCATTGCTTGTTAATGATGTGGTTGTGGTTTGAATTCTCTAGGTCAATTTTATAAATGTGATGATGAATATTGATCGTCGACTTAACAGCCTCTAGAATCATCCAGGACTGCTCTTGCCAACACTGTCTGTCACTGCTTAGCAGTGGATGTGATCCGAAATCACAGTGAGACTATATAAAAGAGGGAATCTGAGTGAATATTTGCTCTCGTGGTATTTATGAGGCAGCATGAATAGTGATTTCAAGAGCAAGCTTTGGAACCAAAGTGCCTGGATTCCAATACCAGCCCTTCTACTTACAAAGTGGGGGACTGTAGGAAAGTTACACAACTTCTCTGGAGCTGGCTTTCCACATTTGTAAAACCTAAGCTGTGGGACTAGGTAGAGAACAGTCTGGCACAGCACTGGCCTTCCATGTATGAGGCCTGTGTTCATGCTCTGTCATTGCAAAAGAACACATAAAGGTCATGGGGCATAAAGCTCAGTTGGTAAAAGGCTTGCCCTGAGTTCAGTATACACACACACACACACACACACACACACACACACACACACACAAGACCTGACAGTGCACACGAGGGTCCCAGGGCTTGCAAACCAGCAAGTATAGCCACCGCTGTGAGCTCCAGGTTCAATGAGAGGCCCTGCCTCAATAAGGTAAAGAGTGACTGAGAAAGACGTATGAGTTAGACTTCTAAGTCTTTATCCACATGCACAGACATGCACATCCATGTGAACACACACATACAAAACAGAGGGGGAAATGCTCATAACCATACCTATATTGTGAAATTGTAAGAGTCTTTATATACAATATGTGTATTTGTTCCTTTAATCTCCCTGTTTTCGTTTATTTTTTCAGTGGTGTTGGGAATTGAACCCAGGGCCCATGCATATTAAGCAATATGTCACCAAGTTAAAAAGCTGGCTGTGGATGGGTTTTTTTTTTTAAGAGAATTAAAATTAAATATCTTTATTGTGCCACTGACCTCTTTCAACTTTACTACCCAAAGAATCTATTTAATGCCACCATTTTACTGCCCCCTCTCCATGCTCCCTGATGTAAACATCAGGTTTCTGGGATGTGGTAAATTCCTGCCCGTTCAGCCATCTGCCTTTTTTCCCTCACAGAACTGTATTGCTGTTACTTCCTTTTCATTTCCCATGTCTTGGTGAATCTGTGCTTCAACAGGTCCTTACTGTTACTTTAGTTGGAGGATACAGAAATGGGGAACGTAGACGGTTGTGTTGGTCAATTTCCACTGGTGTAACAAAGTCTGAGATAATCTGCTTACACGGAGGAAAGCGTTGGTGTAGCTCACATTTTAGCCAGGTTGACTGCCTAGAGTTTCAAGGCCTATCTTAAGAGGGAAGTGTGTGCTGTGAGGAATCTGCTCACCTAACAGCAGCTCGGAACAGGGTACTGGCTGGGTCCCAATATCCTCTTCAGAGGCTTTCTTCACACTACTTTTCTCCACTAAATATAACCTCTTAAAGATTCTACAACCTCTGAATGACGTCATAGCCTGAGGACTGCAGCTCACTGTGACAGCCCTCGTCATCAATTTTCCATCTTTCCTCTTCATGTCATTATCAATTTCACTTCCATACCAAAGTTTTTGATCATGACAATGTGAAAAGCCCTATATGACCTAACTATCATTTAGCTTTGCAGCTTTCTTTGTGTGGGTGCATGCTTTGAGACAGAAGCTCACTATGGAGCCCAGACTGGCCTCAAACTTACGATGCTCCTGCCTCAGACTCCAGAGTGTTGTGATCACAAGCATTTGCCACCTCTCTGGGCTCTTTTGCAGTTTCTGAAGTCAACACTTTTCCTCGTTCAGTCTGCTCCAACCCTAGCTGTATCCTATCAGTTTGCATTTGTTCATCTCACTGCTTCACTTTCTGCCTATCTGTCCTTAAATTCGGCCAAAGCCCCCAACACTCTCCGTAACATCAATCAGACACAGCTGTTTCTTTTCTTTCTCTTTCCCTCTGTCTTTCCTTCCTTTGTGCATTTTTCTCTTTCAGAAAGGATACTCCTGGAACTTTCTGTCCCCTCTACTCCAGGAGATTAGACTTCTACCATCACTCTGACAAATATTTTGCTTTGTATCGTCTTGGCTTACTCCTTTTTCCAGTGTGGGAAATCAAGGGCAGAACCTTCTGAATGCTAGATAAACTCTCTGCCACTGAGCTGCAGATCAGCAATAATAAACATTTTCTACCAAGGGCCAGATTGTAAATAACGTAGGCTCTTTGGATCTCACAGTCTCTCAAAACTATTCATCTCTGCCCTTATATTGAGGAAACCACCACAGACAAGTCCTAGGCAAAGGAGCACATCTGTGTTCTGGCAAAGTTCAATTTACAAAGAGAGGTAATGGAGTTCTATGTTCTATTGCTCAGCAGGGACTAGAGACAATGATAGTATATGGCACATTTCAGGAAAACTGGAAGAAAGAGTTTTGAATGTTTCACACGAAGGCAAGACAGATACATGAGAGGGGCTAAGCTCACTCTGATCGGAATATCACACAACATACATATGCATCAAAACATTGCACTGGAACCAGCCAGATGGTTCAGCCAGCAACTATCCTTCCTGCCAAGACTGATCTCAGGGAGCTTCGTGGTGGAAGGAGAGAATCTATTCCCACGAGTTGTCCTCTGAACTCCACATGCATACCATGGCACACTAAGAGTAACTAATATAATTTCAAAGTAAATAAATAAAATATCACATTGTACCCCATAAGTATGTACACATTTTATGTATCAGTGAAAACTCAAAAGTAAATAAAAGCTGTGTCTGTACTGGACTCATGGTACAACTTGCTGTTCTTTGTCTTAGGGGCGCCATGAAAAAGGAAGGCTGGGAGGGTCGGTTGAGGACTTACTGCTTCTGAAAATGGCTTTGATCCACTGAAACATTCAGGATGGTTGGGGAAAATCGTATTGGGAAATATTTCCCTTTCTAAGTTCAAAAGCATTGCTCTTGTTTTTTGTTCATTTGTTTTTGTTTCTTTGTTTGTTTTTTATTTTTTTATTTTTTTGTTTTTTTTGTCTCTACTTTCTAGTTGGTGAGACATTCACTGCCTGTGATGTGGCAGCTTGCCTTTTCTGCCCTCACACAATTCAGTGCTTGCCACACAATGCTTCAGTCAGTTTTTGGAAAGCCTTTTAGTCTCCTATGAATTTTAAACAATTTCTTTTACTCTCTTTGAAACTGCTATCAGTCAGATAATAAAGCTCTGAGATTAATAGTTTAAATTTCTATCTTTTCTCTCTGGTTTTTCATGTGTTTCCCTTGTAGTCTGCTCCCTAAGAGATTCATCAATGTCATTGTCTTAGACTCTTTCAGTCTTTAAATTTCTGAAGTGTATTTTAATTTCTCTGATTATTCATTATATTTTCAGTAGTGCCCTATAACTTCTTACAGACAAAATAACCTTTATTATTATTTAATTTTGTGTATTGTATTACTTTACTATTACTCTGAACGTATCTCTCCTGGGGACTATGCCCCCTTGGTGTGGATCCATTGTTCCCCTGGTTCTTTGCTGCTGCCCCTTTCAGCCTTTCCTTCCAGCCCATCTCCATTCCTTTGTAACACCTGCTGACCCACAGAACCACTCTGTAGTCGGACTTTTCTTGGACCGCCAGCTCCCAAATAATGACACAGAGACTTCTGATTAATTATGAAAGCTTGGCCTTAGTTTAAGCTTATTCCCAACTAGCTTATAACTTATATTAACCCATTTATATTAATCTATGTTCTGCCACATGGCTTGTTACTGCTCCTCAGTACTTTATGACCCACTTCCTCCATGTCTGGATGGTGAATCCCCCACCTCTCAGATTCTTCCCAGAGTGCCTATCTCTGCCCAGAAGTCCCACCTATCCTCTCCTGCCTCCCTATTGGCCATTCAGCTCTTTATTAAATCAATCAGAAGGTACACTAGGCAGGTGAGGTAAAATGGTGACACATCTTCACACAGTGTGATCAAATATCCCATATTTCCCCCTTTTGTCTAAATAAAAAGGAAAGGTTTTAACTCTAACACAGTAAAGCTATCTACAATAAGAACAATTATCAAGTAAGGATTAAATTCACAATGTCCAGTCCATTTGTATTGGGCAACTTTGGAGAAAGTACCCCATTATCTATCCTATCTTGTTGAGTCCAAAATTTTGTACCTAAATCACTTTCTATCATAACTTGTATTACCAACCTAAAAATATCTTTTGATAGCTTCAAACATTTTCTTAGATAAACAGCTTAAGCTTTTATGTCTCATAACCTTTATAATCTTTACATCTCTTTTTTGAGTTTCTTTTCTGAATTTAGTAACAAGGAAAACTGTAAAACTATAACTATCTAGTCTTTAACCCCATCAGAGACCTGAGATGGATAAAACATTATCTGAGTAAACAAGGAATGTAGAACAAGCAACTTCCAAAACTATAGAAATGGCAGAGACAGCTGGCTGCCTGAACAGTCACCCAAGTTTCCTCTGCAATGGTGGGGCATCCATCTTCAGCTTACAGACCTAGAATATCTAACAGACTTTTTCTATGGAGCAGGAATTTTAAAGGTCTGTCCTATCTTGTCTTGGCAAAATTCGGTAGTCAACTTCCTTTGTGTCCTTTTTGTCCAATTTGGACAGCATATTGTCAGTTGTCGAGGCAAGGGCAGTTTCTTGCCCAGTGGCTAGCTTTGCCACATTTAAAGCAAACTTCATATGAAGGTTCTTCAATGTCCATCATCTTCTCTGAAGTAGAGTGGTGCTGCCAGGAACAGATGTATCTCACTGTCATGAAAATCCAGAGGTTATTAAAATATCTTAAGTGCCATATTCTGTAGATCTCTGATGTGTTTGAAGGCTACCTGTCTATCTAAAACATATCTCTGTTTAACTTTGAAAACATACCTAACATGACTATAAGTTTGATTGTTATAGATGACTAACTACTAACCTGCATTTCTTAATTATACATTATATTTTTTAATGAACTCCATAGATATAATACCTTAAACAAGGATAGAAACATGTATACAGTATAACAAAAATAACCTTAGATTTGTATCAATATACAAAATATTTTAAACAAGAGTAGATACATACATACAGTATGCTATAACAAAAATAACCTTAAATTTGTATCAATATACAAAAACCCATACCATAGTTGCTTTTTAGTTTAAAGTAGATTCAATAATCTACTCTTTTATTCTATCATTTCTATACTATATCCTC
Organism: Peromyscus attwateri; assembly: GCA_902168425.1. Lineage (NCBI taxonomy): Eukaryota > Metazoa > Chordata > Mammalia > Rodentia > Cricetidae > Peromyscus > Peromyscus attwateri. Next base: position 32,300 of record CABHPP010001417.1, read on the forward strand.
CCTTTCACTTTAGAATGAGATCCTTGACTCTAATCTCCAGTTTAGTGCTAGTCTGTCTTGAGGTCCTAGGCAAGGAACCATAACCTAGCTTGGTACATAGCCTGAAAATCTAACTGAGAAAGACACTCATGTAACAAATAGCTAAGTCTCAGCCAACTGGAGCAACCAAGCATCCGCCAGTTGTAGGTTAGCAATTCATCAGACTAAGTCCAGACAAGGCAAATATAGAGCTGTAAACTAACTCATCATTTTGGGCATCTCACTTCCAGGTTCTGTCTGTAAATAGTCTCCATATGTTCCTCACCCTCTGGATCTCTTCTAGTTCTACATGACGCCTGATTCACAAATTGTTCAAATAAGCTGTTCAATTTAAATTGTCTGTTATTTTTCTTTTAACATCACTCCCATTCCTCACCTGATCTAACAATGTTTAATAAATGAAAGGAGATAATTGTTTAAATGTGTCTTTATTTATTTTCACTATGTGTGAGTGCTCAGGCTTGAACCTGGGGCTTCATGTTTGCTAACTGGAGTGAGATTGAGAGGATTAGTTGTTCACACTGGGTAGGACTGCATTCTGAGAAACATTATCAGATTAAGTAGGAAGTCCAAGACCAGGCATGCACATCTGTTTAGCCTCTGATCCACCATGTTACCATTGGTGAATAATTGGTCTTACTATAACAATCCACTTTGGGGAACCCATGCACTCCACAGACAAGCATTAATGCCTTCTGAAGGTGGTATCCACAATTCCGTGTTTAACTTGAGGAACTCTGGGCCCTACCTCATAAAGGTCTCACCACCTCCATACCACCACACTGAGGACCAAGTTTGTAGCCAAAGAACCTTTAGGGTACAGACCACAATCAAACCATAGCAATATGTTTTCATCTCTATTGAAGTAAAGCTCAGCTAAAACATAACCCATATATCTAATGTGTATATTTCTATTTAACAAATGCATATAGACAGCCTATAATAATCGTGCATCCGTGACCACAGCCAAGCCATAACAGTGACCCATTATGCAAGGACTTTCACCATAGCATTTCTTGCCCCACCCAGTCCCTGCCAACCACTCTCTGATTTCCGTCTCTACATCTGCCTTTTTAGAAATGCAATCATATTGGCCGTACCTTAGTGTCTGGCTTCTGTCCCCTTATATGCTGCCTTTGGGGTATGGTCCTGTTTGCACTTACCAGTAGTTCGTCTTCTTTCTTACTGTTGAGTGGTTTCACATGTGAATATGAGAGTTTATCGGTTCACCAGCTTAGGTTTGGGTATGCAGTATCCTGCAAAGACTCACGTGTTAAAGGCTTAGTCCCCTTTGGGTGGCACTCTTGAGAAGCGTTTAGATCCTGAGGACCTTCTCAGTGGATTCAGTGACATTATTGGAAGGTGGGGACTAGTTGGCCTAAGGCAACAGAACCAGTTGACCATGGTCTAACACATCTGAAACCATGACCAAAAAGAAGTCTTTCCTCCTTTAACTTATTATTATTATTATTTTTTTTTGGTGGCATTTTGTCACAGTGATGAAAAGCCAAACATGGGGATTAGTGAGATGGCTTGCCACCAAGACGGAGGACCCATCACTGGGACTGACATGGCTGAAGGAGAGAGCTGACTCCTCAGCGTTGCCCTCTGATCACATGCAGACACATGGGTACACTAGTACACACAATCCGTTAACTAATCAATCAATAAACTAACTTTGAAAAAGAAAGGCTGTACACTGGTGCTAGCATTTGGATTGGCTTCAGCCTTTGGCAGTCATTAGCAAAGCATACTCAAACACTTCCATATGATCTTTTTACAGCTAGATGTTTATATTTCTCTTGAGTAAATACCTAGGAGTGAGGCCATTGAGTTGCATAGTAATGAATAATCCTTTGAGCATTAAGATTTGATTTCCTTTGCCCTTCTCCCTTCCTCCTTTTTTATCGGTTACTTTTCCCCTCCCTCACCTAAACTGGATCCTTCTTCATTTCATACGACTATACTCAAATGTTTGTACATTTGCCTCCTCTCAAACTCACCCACAAAGTCCCATCCCACTGCCCCTCTGCTCTGCACTACTGTGGGGCTACTTTATGTATCTTGAGAAAAATCATTTATGGGACATGAGTGGGTGATTTCGAATCTCAAATGGGCCCTTAACACTGTGGGAAAATCTATGTATTTCTGGTTAGCAGTTCTCTTCCCGGCAGCTGTCTCGGAACAATCTCCTACTCTCCTTAGGCCCCATTCCCCACCTCCCTTCTGCTGTGTGATTGCAGTGGGGAATCCCTCAGACTCCCTTAGTTACATTTCTCCTTGCATGTACTCTCTTGCCTCCCTTCCATCTGTTCTGAGGAAGACTGCGCGTTGCCTCTGGCTGCCTGGGGCCAATCACTCCATCTGTACTTCTCCAGAATCTTCACTTGTAAGATTTCTTGCTCTGCATCTCTATCTCCTCTCTCTCCAGGGGCCACTTACCACTCCTTACAACTGGCTTGTTTGCTATTTCTTGTCTTTCTTTACAGAACTTGTCATCCTTTAAGGCTTTATACTCCCAGGCAGAGAAGGTTCTCCATTTCTCCTGGAGAGGGACCCATGGCCTCCTGTTGGAACTAAGATCCTTGGAGTGCCAACAACGCCAGAGGAGTGAGGTCTTGGTATCTTTGAAGGAGACTCATACCTCCCAAGCTCAGGGGCCCACAGACTAGATACTCATGAACTCTCAGGGTCCTAAGGAGATGCTTAAAAGGCTGCCTAAGATAAGCTATGTCAAGGCTTCATTCAGAAAGACCTCTCTCTCATCTACTTCATTAGACAGCATTTGGAACAAACAGCAATGGAAACAGCTGAAGTTTTGTCTTGAGAAAGGGTCTCACTATGTTTTCCAAGCTGGCTTCCAACTTGTGATCCTTCTTCCTTAACCTGAGTGCTAGAATTACAGATGTGTACCACTGTATTCAATTAATACTGATAAGTTTTAAAACAACTGCCTTGGAGCTGGGGCTGTAGCTCAGTTGGTAGAGTGCTTGTTAAGATACATAAAGCCCTGGATTTGAGCTCCAGCATCCCTTAAAACCAGCATGGGGGCACAGTTCCATAATCTTAGCACTCAGGAAGTGGAGGCAAGAGGAGCGGAAGTTCAAGATCGTCATCTTTGGCTATAACAAATTGTAAGCAGCATGGAAAACGAAAGCAAGCAAGCAGAGGCTGGAGAGACGGCTCAGTTGTTAGGAGCACTGGTTGTTCTTGCAGAGGACCTAGGTTCAGTTCCTGGACCTACATGTCAGCTCACAACTGTCTGTGTAACCCCAGTCTCAGGAGAGCAGACACCCTTTTCTGGCCTGCCTTCAAAGGCACCACACATGCATATGGTGCATAGACATACATGCGGGCAAAACATCCATACACATAAAATAGAAATAAACAGGTCTTTAAAAGAAGAAAAAAAAGCAAGCAGGCAAACAAAACCCACCTGACCTAGACCATTGGCCTATCCTATCTTGTCTTTTTCCTTCTAAAGATGGGGGAGAGTGTGCTTCCTCTCCCCAAAAGGCTTCTACTCAATGCTGATTGGCCGCCAATTTGCTTGCTCTTAAGTGACCCTGGGCATGCCTCTTCTCTGCCCTGAGTCTTCTTTTCTGTAAAGCAGGTGGGAGGGGTAAGCAGGCCCTTGGCTTTTCACTTCAGGTTGATTCAAGAGCAGTGGTTCTCCACCTTCCTAATGATGGGACCCTTTAATACAGTTCCTCATGTTGTGACCCCCAACCATAAAATTATTTTCATTGCTACTGCATAACTGTAATTTTGCTACTGTGATGAATCATAATGTAAATATCTGTGCTTTCTGGTGGTTTTAGGTAACCCCTGTGAAAGGATCAGTCAACCCCCAGGTTGAGAACGCTGTTCTAGAAAGGAATCAGAAACACCAGCCAGCCCTTTACAGATGCACACATATGTACGTCTTTCCCCAACCATGTAGTGCATCAGATGCTGAGTTAAGGGCCATGTAGATAGGAAACGAATGTAAATAACAAGTCACAGGGGACTGCTATGCAGCAATGAAAACAACTACCATAGCATATGCAACAATTTTGACAAATCTCATAGATTCAATATTGAACGAAAGAAGCCATCTCTACAAAGAGTAAATACCGGGGTTGGGGATTTAGCTCAGTGGTAGAGTGCTTGCTACAAGGCCCTAGGTTCGGTCCTCAGCTCCGAATTAAATAAATAAATAAATAAATAAATAAATAAATAAATAAATGCCATCTGATTCTAATTAGAATTTAAATCTCAGGCTATAGAGACAAGAACAATTCCATTTTGTTATATGTTTTTGTTGTTGTTGTTGTTGTTGTTGTTGTTGTTATTTTAAAAAGCACAAACCTTGGGCTATATGGATGAATCCTGCTTTTAAATTCTCAAACACACACACACACACACACACACACACACACACACACACCTGGAGCAAACCTAGGACCACACTTCACAATCCTTTGCAACTGCAGTACCACTGACCTGCACTTTCTGCCCATTTCTGGACTCTATGGACTAGGAGAGATCACCCTAGTTTCAAAAAAAAAAAACCTAGAAACTTCTCTCAAAGGAGCTACATCAACATTGCACTTTTAGGAAGAACTTCTTAAGTATATAGACAGACATTGGTATAGTCATCTTTACTAAATGTGATCTGCCACACTTGTGTTATCTTGTTTATGCCCATCAACATGTATATCTCCACATTCCTGCACTATCATCATCTCTTGATAGGATCGTTCCACACATCTGTCTCCCATTACCAGTTAAACCACCGCCAGAATTACTTGGGAGACCAGCCTTTGGGCAAGCCTGTGTGGGATTATCTTGATTGCCTTCATTGAGACGGGAAGGCCTGCCTGCTGTGAGTGGCACCATTCCCTGGGCAGGGGATCCTAGATTGTATAAACGGGGGAAGGGACCTGAGCAGCAGCATGCATCTGCTGTGCCCTCTGCTTCCCAGTTGTGGATGCGATGTGACCACCTGCTTCAAGCTCCTGCTGCCTTGACTTCCGGGCCATGAAGACCGTACCGTAAGTATGAGCTGAAATAAACCCCTTCTCCCCTCAGTTGCTTTTGCCAGGGTATTTTTATCACAATCAGAGAAAAAAATAACTAAGACACCAGAGTTTTGAGCAGCCCTTCCTAAGGAGGGACATAGTCATGGTGTAGGTGATGGACAGGGGATGAAGGGAAAGCCAAGAAGCTATTCCAACAGTGCAGGCAAGGCATGTTTGGTGCTTTGCCTCGGGTCATGGTGGCAGGTGTGGAAGTCAGAAGATGGCATTTGTATAACTTATTTGCAACGTTACTTATGGTTTACATTGAATGCATCGCTAATGCTTCCTCGGTAGATTTTTTCAATTTGAATTTTAGTGAAAGGTGGTGATAGAAGAAGCTGAGGAAGATTTAAGGTTATTGTGGATACAGGGCCGCATAGATCTGAAAATCCAAGCGGGTTCTAGGCCTCTAAGCCTCTGGCGCAGCAATAATTTAGCAGCTAAAGCCCCCAGCTGCTTCTCAGTGACCATGCGCAACAGGCCAGATAAGAAAGAGCCTATGGAAAGCACAGGAGTTTCTGAAATCAAAGCCAGCGGACCCCGGGAATCGTAGTTCACAGCTTCTGCGCAGGCGCAGTGGCTCCCGCGGGCTTGCTGCGCAGCTGCTGCGGGACAAGGTTCTGAAAGCTTATTGCGGTGCAGCTGGCTGCGGATGCTGGTGCAGGTATCGGTTTCCGCGGTTGGCTTTGGAGTTGCGCGGGTTGGGGGCTCCAAGCGCACACCTTGGGCGGGTTGGGACCCAGAGCATCCCACGGACCCGGCGCTGCGCTGCAGCTGCCGCTGCGGGGGCGTGCACTTCTGCAGCACCGCGCCATCCCATCCTTCCATTCCTCCCTGTGCTCAGGACTTGAAAACTTCGCCACCGTTGGTATTTTGAACCGGATAATTCCTTGGTTTGTTTGCTCGCGCGCGCGTGCGTGCGTGTGTATGTGTGTGGTCCTTTTATTAGATGTTTAGCTGCGTCCCTGGCTGTATCTCTAAGAACCCTGGTCTTAATAAGCCAGAGCGTCTCCAGGCTTTGCCAGCTGACACCTGTGGGGCGAATGGCTGCTGCTTTTCTCTCTCTCGAGTTGAGAATCTTTACCTGCGTCACATTTTCACAGAGCCTCTAGTGAAGCAGCTGCGCATGTCTCAGTCACTGCGGAGACCCAGGTGCCCAAAGAGATGCCAGGTAACGTGGTGGGCGCCTGATGGCTAGCAAAGAAGTAAATGACATCATGTGTGCTGTGTGTCGGGGCCCGAGGTGGGTAGTTAACGCTCTGCTAATTGCAATAAGACACTCGTACATCTTGCCGAATAGGGGTACATCTCAGGTCATATTTCCTTGATGTAAGTGATCTGTACACTCCTGTCCCCACACTGCCCGGTCCCATGTCGGTAAATGCAATCGTTTATGGAGTGAGTGAGTGAGTGAATGAATGAATGAATGAATGAATGCAGCACAGGCCAGGCTGTGTGCAAAAGCTCATTTGGGGATCAAAGGGAAGCTTCGCTGGGTGGTGGTGGTGGTGGTGGGTGGTGGTGGTGGTGGGTGGTGGTGGGTGGTGGTGGTGGTGGGTGGTGGTGGGTGGTGGTGGGGGGGGGTGGGGGGGGGGGGTGGGGGGGGGGGGGTGTGGGGGGTGGTGGTGGTGGTGGTGGGTGGTGGTGAGTCAGCTAAGAAGAACCAGGGTTTTGTCTTTGATATATTTCTTGTGGGATCCCATTTTTGGTGGTGGGGGTCGTGTGTGTGTGTGTGTGTGTGTGTGTGTGTGTGTGTGTGTGTGTGTG
>CABHPP010001418.1:3158-16223 GCA_902168425.1 Peromyscus attwateri
TTTTTTTTTTTTTTTTTTTTTTTTGAGACAGGGTTTCTCTGTGTAGCCCTGGCTGTCCTAGAACTTGCTCTGTAGACCAGGCTGGTCTCAGACTCAGAGATCCACCTGCCTCTGCCTCCCAAATGCTAGGATTAAAGGTGTGTGCTGCCACTGCCCTGCAACAAATAAAGTTTTTTTTTGTTTGTTTGTTTTGTTTTGGTTTTGGTTTTTTGAGACAGGGTTTCTCTGTGTAATTTGTGCCTTTCCTGGAACTCTCTTTGTAGACCAGGCTGGCCTCGAACTCACAAAGATTTGCCTGCCTCTACCTCCCGAGTGCTGGGATTAAAGGCATGCGCCACCACCGCCTGGCCCAAATAAAGTTTTAAAAATATTTATTTATTTATGGGGAGGCCATCTACAGAGTGTGTGTGTGTGTGTGTAGGTTAGAGAACAACTTTGTGGAATTTATTCTTTCCTATCTTATGGATCCCAGGGATCAGACTCAGGTTTCAGACTTGATGGTAGGTACCTTTCACCAACTGAGCCGTCTTATTGACCCATGAATTTTTATTACATCTTTTGTACTTTGATGGCTTCATACATTTATTTATACAGTATATCTGGTCATACTCATTCCTCTCACTTCTACGTCACAACAGTCCAGTGTGTGTCCCCCCACCCCCACCCCCACCCCACCCCTGTCATCTACTGAGTTCAGTTGGTGCTGCCTGCCAGGATGCTGGTAGATTTCATCGGCTACCCACAGCTGGAGTGAGGTCGTGAGTTCAATGATCAGGTCATATGCAGAGGACAGCATTTCAGAGCACACCTCTCTCCCCTGCCTCTTACATTCTTTCTGCCTCCTTTTCTAAATTGTTCCCTGAGTCTTGGGGTTTTAGTTCAAGGCTGGCTTTGAACTCTTTATGTAGGAAGAGATTTTGTGTGTGTGTGTGTGTGTGTGTGTGTGTGTGTGTGTGTGTGTGTAGAGACAGGGTTTCTCTGTGTAGCCCTGGTTGAGGAAGAGATTCTTGGACTGTCTTTTTATTTTACAGATTTTATGTGTCTGGTGGTTTTGTCTGTATGTCTGTCTGTGCACTGTGTGCTTGCCTGGTGCCCACAGAGGTCAGAAGAGGGCAATGGGTTTCCTGCAAATGGAGTTACAGACATTTGTGAGCCATTGTGTAGGAGTTGGGAACTGAACCCCGGGCCCTCTGCGAAAGCAGCCCGTGCTCTTGACTGCTGAGCCATCTCTCCAGCCCAGAGTCAGCAGTTTTAGAGCCTCTTCCATCAGTCTGACGTGTTCATTTGACATGCCACACTTTGACTAGAATGTTCTAGAATATAGCCAGAGAGTAGCCGGGTTCAGAGACTCCTAGAAGGAATGAGGGGGGGACTTGGAGTCTGGGAAGAAAGTACCAGATAGTTCAGGGCTCTTTTCTTTTTGGAGACAGTGTCTGTGTGTCACAGGCTGGCTTAGATCCCACAGTGGAGCAGAGGATGGCCTTGAACTTCTGATGCTCCTGCCATACATAGTCCCAGCTGCTAGGATTACAGGCATGTGGTGGGGATTCCAGGCATCAGGTTTTATTCAGTGCTGCAGATGGAACCCTGGGGCTCCATGCAAGCCAAGCAAGCACTCTACCAACTGAGCTACACTTCGCCCAGGTACCTCCTTCTTGAGTGGCCTCCACCAGGGTCAGGAGGACTGCAGCCCAGGGGAGGCCCAGACACTGCAGCTGTTTATCTTGGCACTTGCCAAGCAGGCAGTTGTGAGTGGAGCTGTGGTTGGCTCCTTTGTGTGGTTTAACTGTTGGCCCAGTTTTCCAAGCCTGATTAGGTGTCGCGGTGCACACCACATCCAGCTCCGAGGGATTCCTGACAGAGTGGCCGGAGCAGTAGTTGCCTCCACTCAGGCAAGCCAGGGCCTGGCACCAGGCTCCTGCTTCTCACTGTGTGCCTCTCTGAGCCTCAAGGTTAAGGAGTCCGGGAGCAGATCAGCCAGAGCCCCAGCAGGGGAGAGAAACCGAAACAGTCATTTTATCAGAGAGACATTAACCGGAAGAATTGCTTAGACACTGGGGTGGGGTACACGAGAGGTGTTGAGGTGTCATGGGAGTCCCGAACACAGGACACTTTGAGGGGTTCCCAGGGGCAAGAGAAGGAAAGGGGAGAGACTAGTATTGAAACCCAGAACTTGAGACCGGCCCGGGAGCTGACTTCTGGGTGGTTCAGCAGGTACTGGGTTCTGAAGGGGAGCTGGAGGCTCTCTCCCAGCCGGATCAACGGTGCCCCTCTCCAGGACTGCTGCTGGGTTGCTAGGGCTGAGAGAGAGAGGAACAGGCTGCGCCAGCTCTGCCCACTGTCCTCACCTGCAGGCTTACATTCCTGTGTCTCCATTTTCTCCTCTGCAGGACCAATCCGGGTGTTGTTGGCTCAATCGATAGGCCTTTATTGAACGCCATGGAGACACTGAGGCAGTAAGAGCACCCGCACGCAGTCTCTGGAAGTCATATCTGCTCCATCTTGTTATCAGAGGCCCCGGCGGCAGCCACCGTCCCCAAAAGGCCAATGGAGGGGTTAAGTAGTGAAAAGCAGAGACAGGAGACTTACTCAATGTGGCCACACTGGGAAGGTCGACAAAGGGCCCCAGATCCACTTTCCAACTGAGGTTGAGGCTTAACAGAGGTGTGTGCAGTCAGGCAGTCCCACCAAGGTCCAGTGCCGCCCGTGGTGGACCCAGCGCGGTCCGGGCTCTAGTCTCTCCTGTGTGGAAACTTCTTCCTGGGAGACAAACTTCCCCGCTGGCTGGCACCAGACTTCAGCCCCTTTTCCAATCTCCAAGCATGAGACTCCTGAGGGGAAATTCCAGTTCCTAGGAGAGATTTATCTCAATATTCTGATAGCCAAGGCGGGGGGGGGGGGGGGGGGTCCCTTTAGAGCATCTGTGCTTTGCCGGGATGGTTTCAATCTTGCTCTGAGCCCGCCCTGCCTACGAACTCACTATTACAGGTTGGGAAACTGAGGTACAGAGGCAACTCTAAGCAACTGATTAGAGCAGAGTTGAGACCATGGGGAGGGGCCCTGGGAGGAATTAACTCATTCATTCATTCATTCATTCATTCATTCAATAAAGCTTTAGCCAGGCGTAGCGGCACACGCCTGTACTTCCAAGAGGCTGGCGCAGGAGGATTGCTTGAGCCCAGGAGTTTCTAGCCGGTTTAGGCAACAGAGCAAGACCCTATCTCTAAAATAAACAAACTTAAGCAAACCTGCAGACTGGTTAAGCAAACACACCACACACTCTCTCCAACCCGACCCGGGAAGGTCCCAGCAAGAGGTATCGTGCAACTTTTTTCACACTCAGAAAGTAAGCATCATTGCTCTGCTATGAGGAGAAGTCCCGGGAGTTGGATGGAAAGGTTGGAAGTGAGCCTGGGTGAGGTTCCAGAATCTGTCATCCAACTCTCGGAAGGTGGAGGCAGGAGGGCTGTTCAAGGCCATTGTCAGCTACGGAGTGAATTTGAGATCAGTCTGGGCTACACAAGGCTGTCTCGATGACATGACACACGGAGAGGTGAGAAGCAGGGACAGGGACAGGAAGGGGGCGAGGACAGACAATGGCACTGGATAGATGAAGTGCTTGCCTTCCAAGTAGGAGGACCCGCATTCAACTCCGGAAGCCAGCTTGGGAGGTAGAGACAGGTAGATTCCTCAGGCTCTCTGGCTAGCTAGCCTAGCCTACCAGGAGCGTCTCGGATCAGTGAGAGGCCCTGTTTCAAGATAAAAAGGTGGACAGTGTCTGAGGGTGTTGGGTCCTATCCCCTGGGACTGTAGTTACAGACGGTTGGGAGCCACCATGTGGGTGCGGGGACTCGAACCCGGGTCCTCTGCAAGAGCAGCCAGTGCTCTTAACTGCTGAGACATCTCTCTAGTCCACTAAAATCAGAATTTTGAAAAAAAAATCTTTAAATAAACTGAGCATATGGGATTAAATGCCTTTAATCCCAGCACTCGGGAGGCAGAGGCAGGTGGATATCTGTGAGTTGGAGGCCAGCTTGGTTTATAGAGTGAGTTCCAGGGCAGCCAGGACTACATGCCCTGTCTGAATGGTGGTTTATTGGTCACACATCAGGGAAAGGGAACAACTCATAGTAGTTCCTGAGCCTGACAAATAACAACCCGGTTCCCAGGGATGCCTCGGTATCGGGGCAGGCCTCACGCACAGGTGGGCTGTGAGTCGTATTGCCCAGCGCACAGCAAGCCGCTGTGCCCATGCCCCCTGGTGGGGAAGGACAGCGAGCAGGTACCTGCCTCTGCACCAGGTGCTCTTGGAGTGGCGGAGGCGAGCTGCCTTCAACAGTACTTGTGCTTAGTCAAGTCAACCAGGGTGCAGGACACCTGGTCACCAAGATCAGGGCCAGGCCAGAAGTAGGAGAGCCTGGTGAGAGTCATGGTTACCGAGAGGGTCCCTTGTTGCCAGTGTACAGGGCGTGTGTGTGTGTGTGTGTGTGTGTGTGTGTGTGTGTGTGTGTGTGTTGAGGTATGTTAGACCAGTGTCTGCTGAGCTGCCTGGAACCTGGGTTTTTATGGTCCTTTGGGAGCTTATCTCACCCTTGTAGACGGTTTGGTCCCTGCTCCTGATTGGTGTGGGCAGGCGGCCCCGGTGTGTTGCTGGTTACAGCCAGGTGCTCACTTCCGATGTCAGCACTTTTCCGAAGCCAGGCCCCTGAGCCTGCGTGTCTCAATCTGTCATCTTTAGTCTGTGCTGGAAGTGCTCACTATACAAGGGCTACACAGTGAGACCCTGTCCCAGGGGGGAAGATCTTAGGAGGGAGGATCAGAAGCTTGGGATATGAAGCCATTCTCTGCTCCATGGGGAGATCAAAGCCAGCTTGAGATACACGAGACCCTGTGTCTGAAGAAAATAGAAGATTAGAGAGAAGTATCCAAAACGTTCATCGACTGTCTCTGAAGTGAGATGATAGGTGACCGTAACACTGAAATGACCCGGTGTTATTTTTGTGACTGAAGGGAGTGACCAAGGGTGGTCCTTAGAAATAACAGTTGTGTCGGGGAGCAAGATTACGGGTCATTTCTGTTGTTTTGTTCAGTTTTCCAAACTTCTCATTATGTGGTTTTGATGTTATTTTAGCCGGAATAAAACCAGCTCCGCCACGGGCAGATAAAGAGCCAGTGTTCCCAATGACTTAACAGGACCCAAGGGGCTGCTTGGACACTGTAGGTTGCTACTGGTGACATGTCCTGGTGAGAAAGGAAAACACTAGAGGGGCCAAAGATTCAACTAAGCTGCTAGGGTGCTTGTCTAGCCCGTACCAGGCTCTGGGTCCAATCCCCCAGAACACATAAACTGGGCATGGTGTGCACCTGTGGTCCCAGCTCCCAGGAGATGGAAGCTCAGCGTCATCTTTGGCTACCCAGGGAGTTCTGGGCCAGCTTGGGCTGCATGTCATGAAACAGAGCAAGCTAGAGCACTCTACCCTTTAAAAACCCCTTCCCCAGCAGACATTTACAGAGCCCTGGTGGCTGGGCTGGGTGCTGGAAGAACACCAGGGTAAGATCCAATCCCTGCCCAGCCTTTGGCTCAATCTCCCATGGTGTTCCAAGGTGAGGTGCTTTGTAAGGATGCCGAGGGAGTCTCTAAGGAGGCCCAAGAGGAGCCAGATCAAATCCTGGGGGTAATGGCGAACTTTGCAAGGAACAATATATCTACTGGGACTGGAGAGATGGCTCAGCAGTTAAGAGCATCTCCTGTTTCTCCAGAGGCCTAGCACCCATATTGGGCAGCTCATAACTGCCTATAACTCCAGCACCAGGGGATCTGACCCACATTTGGTTCCACAGGCACCCCCTCCCATTCATATACATTCATATAGATATACACAGAGAAATAAAAAAGTAAAATGGATAAAAAAGTAAAACATGGTGTAGCCACACAATGGACTATTATACAGTCATAAAAAAGGACTGAAGTACTGATACACACAGCAACATGGATGAATCCAGGACATGTTAGAGTATGAGAAACAAACCAGACACAAAGACCAAGCATTCTATGATACCATTTATATGTCATGTCCAGAATAGGCAAATCCATAGGGTTAGCAAACAGGTGAGTGGTTGGGACTAGGAGGAGGGAAAGGAGAATGGATAGAGAGAGGGTTTCCTTTGTATTTAAAGTTTTTTTTATTATTTTTAATTATGTACATGTCTGTGTGGTGTGGGCACATGATTTTTAAAATTTGTGTGTGTGTATGAGTGTTTACCTGCGTGTATGTATGTATAACACATGCATGCAGTTCCTACAGAGGCCAGTAGAGGGTGTCATATTCCCTGGAGCTGGAGTTCCAGGTAGTTGTGAGTTGCTTGTCAAGGGTGCTAGGAACTGAATTCTGGTCCTGTGTCTCCAACCCTACCCCTCCACTTGTTTTTGTCCAGCCGAGGCTACATAGTGAGACCCTGTCTCAACAGCAACAACAACAAATTGTTTCCACAATTAACAGTCAAAAGGATTAGGGTCCAGAATTTCAGAGCTCACTCTGAGCCAGGACAGGATGAGGGGGAAGGAAGCAACTCCCCTCCAAAATGTGTATAGCCTCAGGGACAGGCCCAGTTAGTTCCTCCCAGGGTGGCAGTGACCAAGGAGGAAAACCTGCCCCCCCCCACTTCCTCCCTCCACCCCCACCCCTCCAACCCCCAGCAATGGCAAAGTCTAAAGGATGCTGACCTGGACCTTTCAAAACCTCGTGTGGGCTCACCCTTTAATCTGGTTGCTCTTGTGATCCCTTGCAGGGAAGATTAATACCCCCACCTTCCTGCCCACACCTTCCCCAGCCAACTGGAAGTGCTTCCTAGTTCTTGCCACAGGTGTGACTGTGTAGGGACTCTTGGAAGACACAACTCTTCCTCCTTCTCCTCTTCTTCTCTCTTTTCTCTTCCTCCATTCCTATTTCTCATCCTCCTTCTTCCTGCAGCGCTGGGGATTGAACCAGGGCCTTGGCCATGCTGGACAAATGCTGTACCACCGACTGCATCCTTAGGCTTACATAAGGGATTTTTGTTTCTTTGTGCTTAGTTTTGGTTTTGATTTTTCGAGACAGGTCTCACTGTGTAGCCCTGTCTGTCTTGGAACTGACTCTGTAGACCAGGCTGGCCTTAAACTCACAGAGACCCACCTGCCTCTGCCTCCTGGATTACAGGCTTGCACCACCACTGCCCGGCTAGATAAGGGAATTTTTTAAAATTTAATTTTACTTTATGTGCATTAGTGTTTTGCCTGCATGCATGTCTGTGTGAGAGTATTGGATCCCCTGGAACTGGAGTTACAGACAGTTGTGAGCTGCCATGTGGGTGCTGGCAATTGAACTCAAGTCCTCTGGAAGAGCAGCCAGTGCTCTTAACCTCCGAGCCATCTTTCCAGCCCCTAGATAAGAGATTTTTGATGTCATTGGTAAGGTGACATTTTGAGATCTTCCCCAGAGCCTCTGACAGGGGAACACCACTGCTCATATAGTCCTGACTGAAGAATGGGCCTCCTCGGTGGGAAGGAGCCTCCTCTTCAGTCAAGCAGGCAGCTTCCGGTGAGGGAGGAAGGGGACACATGCCCAGCCAGCAGGTCAGCCAAATCCACTCTGGCTGTCAGTCGGGTGACAGTGAGGAGCCGTTTTGATGACCGGGATGTGACATGAATAATTCACTCCTTGGACACTGGAATGAGAAAATATTGTTTCTCTCGGGTTCTTTTTCCAGTTGCTGATTCAGTGTGTCCCAGGAGACCCACTGTGGAAACTGCAGAGGGAGGGGCCTGCGTGGGAGGTGGGCAGCTTGGTCTGCTCCTGTTTAAACGACATGGGACAGATAAACAGTCACTCACGCACGCACGGGACCAGCTCTCTGGTCTCTCTCTGCCCCTCCATCCCCCATGTCCCGTGGGGAGCAGGCGGTCTCACACAGGGAACCTTCTTCTTCCTGTGCCTTTCCTCCTCCACCCCACAGTGCCCCAAGGCCCCAAGGCAGCCAGACCCTCTCTGTCGAGAAGCAGCAGCTTAGTTGAAAATGCCCCCTAACTCAGAAGGGCTGACATGGTGCACTACCGCCTGGAATCTGCCTTCTCTCCCGGGAGAGTCACTGAGCTGGGACTGGGAACAGAGATCAGTGGGAGAGACAGAGAGACACAGAGAGATATGCAGAGAGAGAGACACACACAGAAGAGACAGACAGACACGCACGCACGCACGCGCGCGCGCACACACACACAGAAGAGACAGACAGAGGCAAAATGGTCAAGTCCTAAATATCCACAGAGCAAAATTCCCTTCGCCCCAAAGCCAGTCTTTCAAGATTTAATTCCAGCTCTTGGGAGGCAGAGGCAGGCAGATCTCTTGTGACTTCAAGGCCAGTCTGGTCTACATAGCAAGTTCTAAGCCATCCAGGGCTATATAGTAAGTCTCCTTCTCTTTTCACACACACACACACACACACACACACACACACACACACACACACACGCAGTCTTGCTGCTCTGTAGCTCTGGGTGGCCTTGATTGATTTTGCAGCAAGTCTCCTGCCTTGGCTCCAGAATGCTGGGCTTGCAGGATCACATCCCACACACACTTAGCCCGTGTGTGTGTGTGTGTGTGTGTGTGTGTGTGTGTGTGTGTGTGTGTGTATGTGTGTGTGTGTGTGTGTGTGTGGTGTGTGGTGTGTGTGTATGTGTGTAGTGTGTGTGTGTGTGGTGTGCTTGTGTGTGTATGTGTGGTGTGTGTATGTATGTGGTGTGTGTGTATGTGTGTGTGCATGTGTGTTGGCATCTCTATTTTTAGCCCTGTGAGGCCGTGATTAAGGAAATCAGTGTCACTGGAGCATGTGCACTGCAATGCTGTGGCCGTCAGTCTGATAAAGCAGCTGGCCACTGAGTGACTAACGCTGTGTATGGTGGTGTCCTGTAACCCGCACAAAGGGCTGATTCACAGGCCAGCAGGACAGAGAAGGATGTCGCAAGACTTTGTGCTGCTTAGACTAGGGCACAAATAAAACTCAGAAATTGTTTATTTCTGGAAATTTCCATTTAATATTTTCTTCCAGTTGACTGGTTCAGGACAATTCAGAAAGCTGAGTGTCCCGTAGATTGCTGTACCCCTTGCTGGAGATCCACCTCTCCCTTTGAAGAGGTGCTGGGAATGGACCCCACAGTGTCACGATGCATGCTAGGTGAGTGCTGTGCTCACTGAGCCACACCCCCAGTCCCAAAGAGACTCATTTGTGCTGAGGTCTGTGTGAGCCAGTTCTCAGTCACTGGGGCACCTCACTTGACACTGAGGCCTCTTGGGAACTATCTCCCACCACCCTGTTTTATGGCTGTGGAAGCCCCTAGCCCTTCTGAGGACTAGCAGCAGGAGGGCTGGGCCTCCATCTCCAGGGCTCCTCCTGGGCCTCGGGCCTGTTCTGTCATCCTGGGCCTGACATTCATTAACGCCACCACAAGCTGCTTCTAACAGTAGATGCCAAACTCTCTGAGGATGGTAGGGTCCCAGTTCTGCCCTACAGGTTTCCTTCTGTGCCTTGCTTTTGTTTTTTAATATTGTCAGTCTCCTTCATTAACCAGTCTGGCTTTGAACTCCTGATCCTCTTGCCTCCTCTTCCTGAGTGCTGGGGTTTCAGCCATGTGCCTGGCCTGAGCTGTTGATTCTGCTGCTGATGTGTTCCCTCCCCCCTCTCCTCCTCCTCCCCTCCCCCCTCCCCCTTTCCCTTCCTCTTCTCCTTCTCTTTCTTCTTGGGGTGTGCATGTGCCACGGTGCACATATGGAAGCCAGAGAGCACCTGTGTGGAGTCCGTTCTCTCCTTCCATCTTCTGTGGGTTTGGGGGGGTTGAACGCGGGTGGCGAGTGCCTTTACCCACGGAGCCATCTCGGCCACCCTGGCCTGAGTTCTTAATATTTGCAAGCAGTGGTGGCATTCCTGGTTTGTGGCTGTATCCTGAATTTCCGTTCAACCAATGTCTAGCAGGGCACCGATCTGACCACACCTCTCGTCTTTAACAGTTCCATACTCTCTGTTTTACAGATACTTGGAAACTGAAGGTTGAGGTGAGGCCAGAGGCTCCACAGAGGCCCAAGCTGCTTGTTTCACAAGGAGGGGATACCGAGGCAGGGAACTCCTTTGAGGTGTGAGTAATTGGGATAAGAAGCTGAGGCTCTCGGGTGGAAGGTGAAGGATGGCTCACAGACATGTCGGGAGAGGATGCCGGGCACCTGGCTCTACACTGAACCTTTGTACAGGGCTGTTTAATTCTCCTCTTGTCCTGCAGGGTTAGAGCCCGAACCCCCACTGCACAGGTGATGAGACCAAGGGTCAGAGAAGGTAACTCATTGAGGTTTCCGCTTTTAAATGAGCAGACCTGGTTCAATTCTGGAACCTAGGATAAGAGAATCAACTCCAAAAGTCATTCTGTGACTCCTACACAGGTACACCAAGCCCACAACCCCAGTCTAAAAAGATAATAAGCCTTTTAAAAAACTACATCGTATATGTGGTGGATTGGATGAGAATGGCCTCCATCGGCTCATACATTTGAATACTTGATCCCTAGTTGGTGGAACTGTTTGGGAAGGATTAGGAGGCATGGCCTTGTTGGAGAAAGTGTGTCACTGGGGGTGGGCTTTGAGGTTTCAAAAGCCCATGCCATTCCCAGTGTGCTCTCTCTGCCTCCTGCTTATGGATCGGATGTGAGCTCTCAGCTACTGCTCCGTCACCATGATGATCAGCCAGCCCCCAATGAAATACTTTCCTTTATAAGAGTTGCTTTGGTCGTGGTGACTCTTCACAGCACAGAACAGTGACTAAGACAGTGATTTATAAAAGAAAGCACTTAACTTGGGGGCCCGTGGGTCCAGAGGGTCAGAGTCCATGACCATTACGATGGGAGCATGGCAGCAGGCGGGCGTGGCGATGGAGCAGTAGCTGAGAATTCTACATCCTGACCCACAGGCAGAGAGACAAACGCTGGACCTACTGTGGGCTTTTGAAACCTCAAAGTCAGCTCCCAGTGACACACCTCCTCTGATAAGGCCACGCCTCCTAAGCCTTCCAAACAGTCCATCAGCTGGGGACTAAGCATGCAAATACATGAGCCTGTGGAGCATCTCATTGAAGCCTCCACAGGGCCACAGTTGCCTTGGTCACGGCAACAGAGAAGTAACTAAGAAGTATGCATGTTGCCTGTAGGAAATTCCCAAAGAATCAATAAAATATTACATTTTTTAAATGAAAAGAAAGAGAGAGAGTTGGGTTGGAACTTTATGGTGGTTTGAAAGAAAATGGTCCCCAAAGGGAGCGGCACTGTTGGGAGGTGTGGCCTTGTTGGGGTGGGTGTGGCCTTGTTGGGGTGGGTGTGGCCTTGGAGGAAGTGTGTCACTGTGGGGTGGGCTTTGAGGTCTCCTATGCTCAAGCTGCGCCCAGTGTCACAGTTCACTTCCTGTTGCCTGAGGATCAAGATGTAGAACTGTCAGCTCCTCCAGCACTGCGTCTGCCTGCACACTGCCATGCTTTCTGCCGTGATGGTAATGGATTAAACCTCTGAAGCTGTAAGCCACCCAAATTAAACGTTTTCCTTTATAAAAATTGCTGTGATCATGATGCCTCCTCACAGCAATTGAAACCCAAACTAAGACAAACTTGTCACTAGGTCAGTAGAGGCCGTGATACAGAAAGGGGCCAGGAAGTGATTCATTTCTGGGTTGAAAAAGAAAAAAACCTATGCAATAAGAGAAGAACATATGTGCAGAGAAGCTGTTAAAACACATCTACTCCACATCTACTTCCTGTTCCTGGTTCCCGTGAGTCTCCTGTGTCCTCTCATTAGAACCCCCTTCCCCGAGCCAGCCTGCTCTGGCTTCTTTTCTCTCTAATAGCAGGAAATTCGAATGTATGACTTTTGCGTTCCCAAGTGGCCAAGTACACCTTAGGTTACAGCCTGGTGATTCCAGCTGAAGGGGGATCTGACATCTTTGGACTCTGTGGGCACCTGCTCTTACATGCACAAACTCCTACACAGAGAACCATGAGTATACATAACCAAAAATAATAAAAAACAAAGTCTTTAGAAAGCCAGGTTGACCTTGAACTCCTATGTACCCAAGGATGACTTTGGACTCCTGATTCTCCTGTCTCTACCTCCCGAGTGTTGCTATTAACAGGTGTGGGCAAACTTCCCCGGGGAGACTGGGCAGAAGTGGGGTTTCTCTTTGGGATCCAACCGCAGGAGGCCACTGTTTCCTGAACTCACTCGGATTCAGGGAGCAGGTCCTGGTTTATGTCCTTTACAATAAAGCGCAAATGTGAGTTTCCAGCTTCTACAGTTCAGGCAAACACGGAGCCAGGAGAAGCCAAGGGAGCCCCGCATCTGCTGACTCTGACACCCTCAACTTGCCGCTGAGTCTCCCTAACTTCAGGTGGTCGTCGTCAGAACAGCAGGGTGGGAATTCCCACTCCTCAGCAGCGAGAGAGTGGAATGGAAAGAGCTTAACCCATGAAAGCAGCTGAGATTTGGAGCCTTTTTACTACCCGCGCTACATGCAACAGAGCATGAGCAGGAAAAATCCGTCTACAAACCCAAGAGGAAGGAGCGCTATGTAAATACCTGTAGAGGGTCAGAACGCAGGCGGCCCAGGGTTTGAGAGGACGTCTCACGGTGTAGCCCTGGCTGGCTTTGAACTCCTACTGCCTCTGCCTCCTGAGCCATGAGATTTAAGGCCTGAGGCACCAGGCTTAGCCCACAGAGCTTTTTGAACGTCCTTTTCCAGCTCACTAGCCCACTTCCATCCTGGAGAGCACCTTTTCCTTTTCTTAATAAGCTGTCGCTGGGACTGGAGAGATGGCCATGAGATTGAGAGCCCTGGCTGTTCTTGCAGAGCACCCGGGGTCAGTTCCTGGTACCCATGTGGCAGCTCAACCACTTATAACTCCCCAGTTTCAGGATCTGATGCCCTCCAAGGGCAACATACATACATGTGGTGAACTTACCTACAAGCAGGCAAAACACTCAGACATGTAAAAAAAAAAATCTAAAAA
>CABHPP010001418.1:16323-31351 GCA_902168425.1 Peromyscus attwateri
AAAAAAACCTATTACATTTTATTATGTGTGTGCACATACGTCTGTCTGTCTGTCTGCTGAGTGCTTGTGGAGGCCAGAGGACAACTGTGAGGTGTCGTTTCCCTCCTTCCACCAGGTGGGTCCCAGCTCGGGATCAAACACCGCTTGTCAGGCTTGGTAGCAAGTACGTTCACCCATCCTGCTGGTCCAGCTGCCCCTATTCCTATTGCTAATCATGGATCCCCGGCCCGGTTTATTGTTCCATTAGACACTCCTCCCTCTCTCCGGGCTTTTTTCATTTTGAGACACAGGGGCCAGCCTTAAACTTGATGTGCAGCCAAGGATGACCTTGAACTCTCTGGTCCCCCTGCCTCCACCTCCCAAGTGCTGAGGTTGCAGGCATGCACCAACAGGTCCATTTCCTGCCTTTCTCCACTGGGTAAAGAGCCAGTGTTGGGCACGTGAGCTCAGCCGACGCCGCACTAAGGGGAGCACGTGCCGTGCCCTCTGCTTCTCCAACACTGGCTTCTGGGCTTGGCGTGAAAGACCGGGCATCAACCGTGGGAGAATACTGTCATGCCTTTGATGCTGCACCAGTTGGTACAGAAAGAGGGTTACCGGTGCTTTGTTCAGGCTCCTTGGCTCCTGCTTTCTGCCTGGTGCTCCATCAGGAGCCACACATCTTCCACCCCTGCCGCATTGCTCTGGGGCGACGGGGCTGCTTCAGACAGGCTGCCCCACAGGCCCTGGGCAGGAAGGGACCGAGATTGACGCCTGTGGGAATATGAAAGCCCAGCTCTCCAGCCTTGAGTTGAGGTAAACACTAAGGCATAATTTACAATCCAGTCAGGCTGAGCTCAGGATTTTGCCACAAATTATAACCTTTCTTGGCTTTGCCTCCTCTGTCCCGCTCTCCTGTTCTCCTTTCCTGGATTCTCCCAGGAATGTGTCCTTAATAAATCACTTACCCACAAACCCTTGACTCAGGGTCCACTCCTGGGGCACCTAACCTAAATGCTTCTAACTATTCACTACTCAGCAGATGGTCATGTGACTCTCCTGGGGAGGGGGACCCACTCAGCCTCACGGAGTCAAGCACAGCCACCAGACCAGCTCTCACCAACGGAATGTCCCTGGAGTCCCTGACGCTGCCGACCCCTCACATGGCCCTGGACTCACTCTTTTCTCTAGGAAAAGCCCATGAGAGGGGCTTTTCCTTCAGCCTGGACCCCAGGACAAGCCATGTCAGGCAGCCCCAGAGCTGAGCAACTGCCAGACACGGGCTGTCAGCAACAATGAACCTTTAGTTTTGTAAGGCGTGGAGAGACCTAGGGTTGGTACAGCTGGGGATAGCCAGCATGGGACAAAGCCAGGGTTGAAGTGTTTCTAGTCACACAGTTACAGCCAAGCTATTCAGGCTCCCTGAAGCTTAGTGTCTCCATTGGTAGAATAAAGACATTAAGCTGAGGATGGTGGTGTGCGTCTGTAATCCCAGAATTTGGGAGGTGGAGGTCGGGGATCAGGAGTCCAAGATCATCTTTGGATACATGATGAGTTTGAGGCCAGCCTGGGCTACAGGAGACCCTGTCCCAAAACAAAAAGGATGAGGCTATGAATGTTTCCCACCCCAGGAGGTTATTGTGGGGTCAAATAAGTTAACATATATATGAAGTCCTTCAGACAGGGCCTAGCATATGGTGAATGTTTAATGAATATTAACTAAAGTGAACTTGAGTTATGAACTGCCATAATTCATGCCCGGGGTTTCACCTCGGACTTGTTGGTGGCCCCATCCTCCTGTGGATGGACTTTCAATGTTGTTTTTTAAAAGAGTTTTTATTACATCTATTAATCGTGGGAGTGCACGTGCTTGCACATGTCACGGTACATGTGTGGAGGTCAGAGGACAACTTGTGGGAGTGAGTTCTCCTTCCATGTCCATCCGGGGATAGAACTCAGGTCTTCAGGCTCGGCAGCAAGTGCCTCCACCCACTGAGCCGTCTTGGGGGTCTGACCTGCATTCCCTAAATCACAAAAGAGCTTTGAAAACCACATCAGGTGGGGCAGATGAACTCGCCAGCATTTGGCCAGGTTTGATCTACACCAAGGAAGTTTCAACTGGTCGCACTGACGTGGTCACATACCCGTGACCCAACGCTGGAAGTGGGTGAAGGGTGAGGAGAGGGAGGGGAGGGGTAGCTCCCCACAGGCACAAAAGTGAAGGGTGAGCATTTAGAATTCAAAGACTCCTTTACTCGATGGATGTTAACTGTGAGGCTGGCAATTAGGTATTTCATGGTTGATCTTGATGGTCAACTTGAGGGGCTCGAGTATGTCTGCGAGAAATTGTCTAGAATACGTTAATTGATGTGAGAAGACCCACCCTGATGCGGACTGTACCATCCATGGGCTGGGGTCAGGGACTGAACAAAAGGAGAAAGTGAGATGAGCGTTGACTTCCTTTCACTCTGCTTCCTGACTGTAAACCGTGTGGCCGGCTGCCTCAGGCTCCGGCTGCTGCCTTGACAGCCTGACGGCCATGGAGGACTGACAGACAGCTCAATCGGAGACAAAAATCACCCCTTCCCCCTTCCAGTTGCCCGTATCAGGGATCTTAACACAGCAGCGAGGAAAGTAATGAATACATTGTCCATTTTATTCGGGGGTTCTTAACCTGGGGGTCATGACCCCTTTGGAGGTTGAACAACTCTTCCACGGGGGTGGCCCATCAGACATCCCGCATGGCAGATATTTGCATTATGATTCATGAGAGTAGCAAAGTTACAGTTATGAAGTAACAATGAAAATAATAGTATGGCTGAGGGTGGGGGGCGGTCACCACAACATGACGCGCTCTATTAAGGGGTGGCGGCATTAGGAAGGTTGAGAACCACTGATTTAATTGTACTTCACAGCTTCTGGGACGTGTCCCATTCCAACAGCCTCATGGAATTTCCCTTTCCTCCAGCCCCGTGTTTTGTGGCAGTATAAACCTCAATTCCTTTTCCCTCATGGGCCGGAAATACAGAAGGCCTCTAATGGGGGACCCTATACTTTGGACAGATTTGGGGTCTCTTAGACTTGATATTTCTGAAATACTTTCCTTTAAACGTGCCTGCTGCCAGTGTGGACATTGGGAACCCAGGTAGGCATCTCTAGGTGAGTGCCCTGGGCATCTTCCCGTGGGCATCTGGGTCCAGATGGGCATTTGGGAGCCTCCTGGGCTATGAGAGAGAACTTCTCGGCTACTCAGTGGAGTGGCCAGCGTGGCTCGATCAAAATGATCCACGATTAAACCGAACAATATAACCAGCCAGCACCAGCAGGAGAGGTGATACCCTCTCAGGTACCCCATCCCCAGAGCCTCCCGGCAGCCTGTGGCGGGCGTGGCCAGCCTCCTGAGCGCCCCGCCCCTCCCGCTTGCAGCCGACGACTCACTGGGTGCCCCCGGTACTTTTTCCTACATGCCCCTTGCATCCCATCAGCAGGATGTGTGACATCACACACGGACACCACATCCCCCATCCCCCACCCCGGCCAGACACACTAGCGTCTGCACGCTCAACACTCCTCTCTGCTTGGGGAACATGAATCACATGCCCCATGCTTCCATCCCCAACGAAGCCCACGGGCCGCTGCACAGAGCATGCGCCAAGCACTGACCAAATGCAAGCGTACACCAGCTATGGGTCTCAGGTCCCACGCCAGGCAAAGAACTCATACCACAGCCAGTGACCGCTCTACATCCACCACTACACCAAGCACCACACACGCACCAGTGCATCACGCTCACGTGGAAAACACAGCTCAGGTTTTTGCCAGAGAACTCATGGCTCACGGCACACCAAGCTCTGCTCACACTCATACATAGCATGCAAACTGTCATATTTTCACATAAGTGAATTGTACATTGTGCATACCACCAAAATGAAAATCTACATGCATTACACCCCTGTTGGGAAAACCCCAAACCCTGCATATTTCCAAAAGCTGACAGCATTACTCAACGCACACACCCAACCCTCCATGTGCATCTCACAAACACATCTTGTCTTCCCACACAGGGCGACAGAAACCCAACAGACACCAGCAGACCCGCAGTGCACAGACACCTCTAATCACACCCAAACGGCACCCCAACACATGAACCTATATACACCATACCCAATGACACCACACCCATGCCTGACCTGACACTGGGCCCGCCTAGCAGGAACAGCCATGTCTGTGTGCCTGGGGCTGGAACATTCTAGTACTGGAACTAAACTCCTGAACTCCAGAAAATCCTTCAATCCCTGGTAATCTGGGACAATTAGTTTTCACCTGACACATTGCTCACATGGGCACGTGGCTGGATCCCTGTGAAAGAATCTGAGCTGCTTGGGGGGGGCGGGGGAGGCAGGGGCGGGGATAGCGTTGGGGGTCCCAGTGGCTCAGGGGACACAGGGTGCCAAGCCACTGGCCCTTTTATCCCCTTTGACTAGAGGGGAGCCAGGGCTTACCGACAGGGAGGTGCTGTCCAAAAGAAACCAGAAAGCCACAGGACCTGCCTGCCTTGGAGGTTCACCCAATCCTTTACAAAACCCTGTGGGGGTGGCTAGCATAGGCTTGACTATGACAGGCAGAGAAGCAAGTCCCTGAGTCCTGAGTCCCTCCTCCCAGACTTCCTCATCTGGCAGGCTGTCTGAATAGCTCCCTCACCCCATGCTCTCCTATTCTGACTGAGACGCTGTGGCTGGAACCAAAAGACCACCTGTCTTCAGCCACCACCTTCAAAAGCCTTTCATTCCGTCCTAATGGGCCCAGGCGCCCAGGCTGCCCCACCCTCGGGCGGGATTAGCTCCCTGGAGCTGTTTAAGGCACATCAAAAGAGTTCCTTTTACTAAAATAGCTCTCTGGGGCCCTGCCTGCTAGCCTGAAATTATACCAGGAGAGTGTTCTTTTAGGTAAAAAGCATCACGAAGCTGGAAAGGTCCCTGCTCGAAATGCACCTGCGTCAGTGGGAGGAGCTCCCACGCCACAGCCTCCAGCCTCCTCCTGACATTATATCGCTCCCCCTCAAGCATTTGCACAGACGTTGAAGGAAGCCAGCATGCTGATGATGGTATTGGAGCCATCCCACGCTCGTCCTGTGGGAATAGAGTGCAGTCTGGAGAGGGGCACAGACTGACTTGGAGACAGGGACACGGATCGTGAATGCCGAGAGGGATGGGACACCTGGGGTGGGAGAAGGAATACAGAGGGGCTGGCATGGCCTGTCCAAAGATGCCAGGAGATAGCAGAGGGTGGACTGTAAAGGATGAATGGTTTTGGGTGATAGTGAGGGTCTATGTCTGGGAGGGAACCATTTATAGGGTCACTTTAGGTCATGGGCAACACCAGAAAGTCCGAGCATGCAGTGGAAAATATGACCTATAGACACAGGAGAAAAAAGGCTACACAAAGTACAAGGAGTCAAAGGCCTACAATGTAACACTGGCTGGAAAGGTAGCAGAGGCTGCTGTTGTCCTCTGCGGTCTCCAGGGTGACTTGCCTTTCTTCTGGAACCTTCCTGTACTTTCTACAATGAACACGGAACATGATTTCTCTCCCCAGAGCTAGGTGTAGAATGCACATGCCAGGGTTCCCCCCACTCTCCTGCATTATGATTTTATTTTATTTTTGAGACAGCGTCCCACGATGCTCTCGGACCAGCCTGGAACTCACTTTGTAGCCAAGGATGACCTTGAACTTCTAATCCTCCTGCCTCCACTTCCCGAGTGCTAGGATTAGAGGCATGCACCATCAGATCCAGCTTTTGAGATCCTGGGTGAAAGCTAGGCAGGCAGTGTACCATCTGAACTGCGTACGGAATAGCATTAAATATCATAAAAATATTTAGAAGAGGGCTCATTGACTAGTAACTGAGTCCTTGTCAAATTCTCCACTTCAGGCACAACATGGGATGTGGAGAAACGCAAGCCAGGGTTCTCACACTCAAGATGTTTCTGATAACTCACTATCCCACAGGTCTGCAGTTCGGTGCAAAGATCACATGCTCTAGAGAAACGTGGTTTGGGTTCAGATTTGTCGCCTGTGGCTGTGTGACGGGGCAGTGGCTTGGCCCTCCTGTGTCTTGGCTGTCTCATTTGTAAAGGGCAATGACTGCCCGCCCCACCCCCCCGCCCCTGTAAAGCTCACCTGAGCTGCTGCGCATGTGCGAGCGAGCGCTCCCAGGCACAGCTGGAGCAAGGTAATCGCAGCCTGAGCATCAGCTGAGGCTGTCATTAGTGGTTAAGAGCTTGGCTGCTGGAGCCAGCCAGTCTGGGTTCAAATCCTTGTTCGGTCTCTGTCTGTCTTGGGAAATAACTTCATCTTTATCTCTACCTCAATTTCCTAATCTGTAAAATGGGGATGAAAGTCACGGTACCTCCTTCATGGGATGAGTAAGGGGAACATTAACCAAGTGACCGTGGATACTTAGAACAGAGCCCTGTGAATGGAAAGTGCTCAGCAAGTGTGAACCACTTGAGTACTAATTATCATTATCATCATTATTTTGATGTTGGGGGAGATGGGAAGTAGGAGTGGGGAGCCACAGAGCACCCTGTGTAGTCAGTGTGGGGGTGCCTGAGGGAGCATGGGGTACTGGGAGAGCAATGGCTGGGCTGGCTTTCTTCCTTCCTTCCTTTCTTTTCCTTTTTCTTTTCTTTTCTTAAAATTAATTAATTTTTTGTTTTTGTTTTTTGAGACAGAATTTCTCTGTGTAGCCCTGGCTGTCCTGGGATTGGCTCTGTAGACCAGATTGGCCTTGAACTCACAGAGATCCACCTGCCTTTGCCTTCCAAGTTCAGCTCAGGTTTTAATGGTCTTTTAAATTTTATTGCATTTATTTATTTAAAAAAATTTTCGAGACAGCGTTTCTCTGTGTTTTTATTACATTTTGTGTGTGTGTGTGTGTGTGTGTGTGCGCGCGCATGAATTTGTGGGCCCCAGTGAGTGGGAGGGTCAAATGACTTCTTGTGCAGTTGATTCTCTCCCTCCACCGTGTGGGTAGGAAGGATTAAACTTGTGTCTTCAGACTCCGAAACAAGCACTTTACGGGCTGAGCCATCTCACCTGCCCCTTTTCAGTTCTAAACCACGGCCCTTGGCTGGGAAGCGGGTTCATTGGTTAAAGCCGCTTTAACCAGTGGTTAAGTCACGCTGTACAATGGGGAGGACGAGATTCAGAGCCCCAAAACGCACATAAAGCTGGGGGTGGACCAAATAGTTTGTCTCTTAACTTTTTATTACATGTTATTTGTTTATTGGGGTGCTTGCGTGTGAGGGCACACGTGGAGGGTGACTTTTGGGAACAAGTCTTCCCCGTTCACCCTGGGGTTAAACCCAAGTTATTAACTCAGTAGCGGCCACCTCCACCACTGAGCCGTCTCACCGGCCCTATTCTGTTCTTTCGAACAAGGTCTCACTGTGGTGGAGTTCAGGCTGCCCTCCAACTCCCTATCCTCCTGCCTCAGACATGGGTCACCACTTGGGGCTCAGGGGATGTTTCTAGGTTGTGCTCAGAACCTCACAGTGAATTGTCCACTCCCTACTTCCTCCAGGGGATTTTCTTTCCTTTCTTTACTTTTTTCTTTTGAGACAGGGTTTTTCTGTGTGGTTTTGGAGCCTTTCCTGGAACTTACTCTGTAGACCAGGCTGGCCTCGAACTCACAGAGATATCCCTGCCTCTGCCTCCCGAGTGCTGGGACTAAAGGCGTGCGCCACCACTGCCAGGCTCCTCGGGGAGATTCTCTTTGGCACAGCCTTTCCCCCTTGCTCCAGTTAATTCCAGGGATGGAGACTCCCACCTTAACCCTGGAGGAATGCTCAGGGCTGAAGAGAATTGAACGAAAAGCAACATTAAGTTGGCTGAGCGGCGGTGCTCAGCTGTTTCAGCAGCCGTTGACATAAACATTACCGGGAAGGTATTTTTAGGCCACTGACTAATAGGAAGCTTTGATGAGAGTCATTTTTATCGTTGAGGTGACCAACACTTGAGAGACACACAGGAGGAATAGACTTACCTTGGCTCAGGGTTTTAGAGGGTTGAGTCCACAATCCGCCGGGCGCCCCATGTGTTTGTGTGGAGCATCATGGCGCACAGGGAGCATGGTTCATCATCTCATGGGATATAGGAAGTTGAGCGCAAGGAAGATATGGGACCAGGGCGACCTTCCAGGACCAGCCTCCAGTTACCCACTCCCTCTAGCCAGACGCTGCTCCCTCAAATAGCTCCGCCAGTTTGGGACCATGCGGTCAACACACGAGCCCGGAGGGTCACACTGCTCGTTTGCACCGCAACCAACTGGTCCCTCTCCACTATTCGTGGCCTGTGCCCGGTCTCTCAAAGGCCACGGAGAAAAACAACCGAAGGAGAAAAAAGATGACGATTGCCAGGAGAGGAAGGAAGTCGGCTCTCAGGCGCCTTCGGAGCCAAGAGCACAGCACCACCAGCCTGCCCTGAAAATTACGGACTTGCCAGCCCACAATCAAGAGGCTGGTTCTCAAAATAGACCAGTCTTAGGTCTCTCTCCATCGTTTCTTCTTCTTTTTGATTCTGTCTCCCAGGAAACTCTGACAAATAGAGTAACAGGAATACATGTTGTTTTCCTTTCCTTTCTTTTCTTTTTTCTTTTTCTTTTCTTTTTTTTCTTTTTTTTTTTTTTTTAGACATCTTATCTGGTGTGGTCTCAAACTCACTGTTTAGCCAAGACTGACCTTAATTTATTTTATTTTTTTGCCTCTATATCTTATACGATGGATTTCTAGTGTTTTTTGTTTGTTTAAATTATTTATTTTTTTGTTTGTTTGTTTTGAGACAGGATTTCTCTGTATAACCTTGGATATCCTGGAACTCACCCTGTAGACCAGGCTGGCCTCAAACTCACAGAGATCCACCTGCCTCCTGAGTGCTGGGATTAAAGGCCTGTGCCTCCACTGCCTGGCAGATTTATTTATTTTTATTTCGGGTGTATGAGTGTTTGCATACATGTACATATGTGGCCTGTGGAGGCCGGAGGAGGGCATTGGATCCCCTGCTACTGGAGTTAATAGATGACTGTAAGCCGCCATGTGGGTTAGGAATCCTACCCAGGTCCTCTGTAAGAGCAATCAGTGCTCCTAACTCCTCAGCCGGCTCTCCAGCCACCACCACCCCACCCCACCCCCGGTTTTGTTGTTTGTTTTTGCTTGAGTTTCCCCTCGTTGGAATCAGGGCCCTCACTATGTGGCCTAAGGTGGCCTTGAACTTGCAAGTGTCTACCTCACTTCCCAGGGCTGGGTGCAACCGCTCCCTCCTGAAACAGCGATGTCCAAAAATAGCTTTTGTGGGGACGAGCAAGATGGCTTAGCAAGTAAAAGTGCTTGCTGCCAAGCCCGAGTACCCGGGTTCGACCCCTGGGGCCCCCGCACGCTGGAGGGGAGAACTGACGATGGTCAGCTGAACTCTGACCTTCACACCCGCTGGCCTAATGAAGAAATAAATAAATAAATAACAACAATGAAAACAACAAGTCCGTGATACACCATCCGTCACGGGAGAGTTCTGGGTTCTGCCAGCCACCTGACGGTCAAGGGTTTCAGCTGGAGGCTGTCTCTGGATGGAGACCCAGGCCACGCAGCCACCACCTCTGGGAAGGAAATGGTGGCTGGAGGAAAAGACTGGGGTCTGTCTGGGGTCCGGAAAGACTTTTCACCAACATCCTTTTTCATCTTTTTGACTGTGGCTCCTGGGAATGTGTTATGGACTCGACAAAATAAATACAGGAAATTAAGGAGAAATGAAACTGCACTTTGGACTATACTACAAATAGAATTTTAAAGATATTTGGAAAAAGAGGGGGCAGCAGCCACCGGTGTTGTCAAAGTGGTATTTGTCTCCCCAAGCTGCTGACTCCAGAGTGTCCCAGCCCGGAGCAGCTCAGGCTAACAGCTCTGATGGGGGTGGGAGGGGACGGGTGGGGGGGGTTGCATCGTCAAGCTCTTGGCTTGGGTTTCCTAAAACCTGGAAGCGGGGGCTCTTCCTTCTGCAGCAAGCCACACAGCCCCAGAGCAACTTGTTTTTGATTTGTTTTATGTGGTTATTGGTATTGCTGGGTTTCGTTTTTGACACAGGGTCTCCCGCAACCCAGATCAAGGGCCAAACCGTAGTACATGGCTGATGATAACAACCTTGAATGTCTGGTCTTCCAGGCCCCATCTCTGGAGTTCGGCATTATCCACCACGCCTGGTTTTTGTGGTGCTGAGGATGGAACCCAGGGTTTCCTGCATGCTGTTTAAGCGCTCTGCCGACTGAGCTACATCCCCAACTCCTGGTTCTGGTTTTGTTTTTCACAGGGTCTCACGTAGTCCCAAACTTCCTATGTGGCCGAGGATGGCCCAGGACCCTGATCCTCCTGCCTAAATTCCCTGAGTGCTGGGAGAGCAGGCGATACCGCCACTCCCCAGGGTGGTTGTTATTGTTGTCATTTTGAGAGAAAAAAAACAAATCAGGAACACCCATGGCCAGCAAGTGGGAGCAGGCCGGGCCAGCTGACGCTGTCCACAGGCTCCTGCCTTGGGTCTCTGGTGATATAATTAGCTGGTTTTTCCAGCGATGAGTGGGTGGCTCACTCCTGCACCCCTGGCAAGGCTGGGGGATGATGCAAGCGGAGGCAAGCCCGGGCAAGGCCCGAGAGCTGTGGTGCTGAGGCAAGGCAGTCCTGCAGTCCTGGGCGTGGGGGGTGTGGGTCAGACTGCCCGGGAAGGGAAGCCAAGCCTGCCTCCTGCCCAAGTCACCACCCCTCTCCCCTTCCCCCATCCCTGGGCAGCCACAGCTTCTGTTCTGAGTTTTTTTTTCTCTCTCCCAAAGGTGGGCAAGTCCTAGAAGAACTTCTGGAGGCCAGCTAGGGGGCTCTGCTCTGTGGGATTAAAGCAGGCACTGAGGGTGAAGAGCGGGGCTTGGAATCAGCGGGAGACGGGTTCGGGTCTCTAGCTAGCCATCTTCACCCAGTCGGTTTTACATTTCCTGGTTTCTTGAGACAAGGTCTCAGGCAGCCCAGGCTGGCCTCAAACTTGCTATGCAGAGAAGGATGCCCTTGAACTTGTGACCTTCCTGCCTCCATCACCCAAGTGCTGGGACTATAGGCTTGCACCATCACATCGGGCCATGGAGTAGAGTGTTTAATTATGTCAATTATTATATGAAAAGACATTAAGGGCCGGTGAGAGGCCTCGGTGGGCTAAGGAGCTTGATGCCAAGCCTGAGAGCTGGAGTCTGGTCCTCAGAAAGGGAACAGCTGACCGCTGACTGTCCCCTGACCTCTACTAATGTGCCCTTGCACCAGTGCAGGTCTACACACAAGGAAACAATTCGGTTTTAAAAACTAACAATAAAACGATGGTCTTTTAAAATATTTATTGACTTTTATTTGTATAGGTGTTCTGCCTGCATGTATCTCTGGTGCTTCCTGTGCAAAGTCCTGGGGTCTTGGGGGTGGGCAGCACAGGAGACTACCTCCTTCTCCAGGGGACCCACTTGCCCACTTTCTAGTCTCTTCTTCTGGAGGGTCTCTGTGTACAGAGGACCTGAGTTTTTCTTGTATTTTTAAGACAATTTCATTTATTTATTTTGTCGTGTGCATGTGTGCATATGTGGGCACACACATGCCAGGTTCTCATGTGGAGGTTGGAGAACAACTTTCAGGAGTCATTTCTCTCCTGCGTGTGGGTTCTGGGAATCCAACTCAGGTCCTCAGGCCTGG
Source organism: Peromyscus attwateri (assembly GCA_902168425.1). Classification (NCBI taxonomy): domain Eukaryota; kingdom Metazoa; phylum Chordata; class Mammalia; order Rodentia; family Cricetidae; genus Peromyscus; species Peromyscus attwateri. The sequence continues at coordinate 28,068 of CABHPP010001418.1, forward strand.
TGATGTTTAGACTACAACATGGCTGCTTCATGTGTGGTTAAGGGGAAGGTTTTTATTGTAGCTGTGAGAGAACAGCCAGAGACGTCTGAAGAGTCCAGAGCAGAGAGAGAGAGAGAGAGAGAGAGAGAGAGAGAGAGAGAGAGAAGGGAGAGCGGAGGGGAGGGGGCAGAGGGAGGGGGAGGGGGGAGACAGCAGCTGTTTTTTTTCTAACCCCTTGGTGTTTGTTTTGTTTGGTCCTTTTTCTGTACAAAGGCATTGAACCTGAGCCTTGGCTGCAGGCAAGTGCGCGGACCCCTGGGCTTCAGCCTCCAATTCTTTGGTTTTGCTCTTTACTTTGAGGTTTCACTCAGCTGTCCAGGTTGACCCTGAATTCACTCTCCAGGCCTTGAACCTTCCATCCTCCTGCCTCAGACCGCCAGGGAGCTGATGTCGTAGGTCTCTACCACCAGGCCTGACAGACAACCTGAGCATTTCCCCAAAGGCAGGTAGGTCCCTCTCCACCCGCTTCCTCTCTGTTCAGAAACCCTGGGTTAGAAGGAGGGACGGCGGCTGGTGGAGCCATTTCCAGCCTGTTGAAATTTAGAGAGGAAAACTGGACATTTCTTGAGTCTCGGGGAGTGAGCCCCCACCCTTCCAGATCTAGGCTGAACACAATGCACCCCTATAAGAAATGCCAGGGGCTTCTTAGCGAGCTGTCTCCTAGGCCCCCGGGGGATTCCAGGAGGATTTGCCAAATAAGGGATTTCCTGCATGTGGCCCAGTGACTCCTTACGCTTTGATGCTTTTTTTTTTTGTTTTCTTTTGAAAGCTGTCTACCAGAAGGAGGAAGTGGGGTCCTGCTGTGAGGAGGCAGTGTACACTGTTTCTTTGTCCCTGTGTGGACCTCATGGTTTCATTTCTTGTGGAGCTGGAATATCCACATAAGAAAGAATCCATTTCATAGGCACCTCCGCAATGTTCTAATGTTCTCTCACGTCTGGTGACTCAGCAGGAAGAGGCTAGGAAGATGGGGCAGGAGGACATCCCACCTGCTTGTACACTGCAATCAGGCAGCCGATTCTTTCAGACTCTTTGCAAGAAGCAAGTCATTTGTTGTCCGGGAAGGTGCCCGGGAATCACATGTGTCCCCAGCCAGGAACCTGTGCAGCCGCTGTAGGGGGCCATCAGTCAGCCTCTCATCTAGAGGCTGGTGTAGAGGAGGCAATTCGAGTCCTCCTGAGCCAGGTGACGTGCTCTTTTAGAATCTTCTCCTCCCTCCAGCCCAGGAAGAGACCTCCAGGTCCTCAGGAGGGAAGCTATCGGATGGGAAGGGCCTGGACCCCGGAATCACCACATGGAGGTCATCTGCCACCTCGAGCACCTTTCCTAGATTCATGAGTGTGTGAGAAATCATCTCCCCTTCGGTCACATTTTTTTACCTTAGTGAAGTAACTGGCTTTGTTCTATTTTGGTTTCTGTTGGTCTCTCCTTGTAGAATGAGCTGGCCTCAAACTTGTGACGACAATCCTCCTGCCTCTCCCTCCTGAATGTCAGGATTTCAGGTGTGTGTTTCCACACCTCGTTCTTCATTTTAGACAGGATCTTATGTAGCCTAGGCTGGCCTCAAAGTCATGGTCTTCCTGCCTGGGATTATAGATGTGTGCCACCAAGCAGGCCCTTTTCATATTTCTCCGTCTGTCTGTTCCACAGGCTCCACTCCATGCCCCACCCACCTGCTGCCGGCTCTTCCTCAGCCCTGTCTAAGCCGCTCGGATGTTTCCAGGAGGAGACCCGGCAACTGGTCCCCTCCCCACAAGTGCAGGTCTCTAAGAAGCCACAGAAGAAGGATGGAGGGCACCACACCACTCCTGGCTCCGCAGCCATAGTGGGGCCACTGTCGCTGGGGCTTAGAGTAGCTGCCACTGCATCCCAGGGTGGTCGGGTGCCAGTATGACCCCAGAGGAACCCAGAGCCACCTTAGGGCAAAGACAAAGATGAGCAGCTGATAGAAGAAGGAGGAAGGGGTGGAGCCACAGCAGAGACACGGACATGCCCTGACCCCTGCCTGAGTCACTCCAGCCAAAGCTTTCCCTGTCTTCTGCAGCACCTGTCCTGGTGGAAGGGAGACAGTGGTCTGGAACTTCTGAGGCCATTGCCCAATGCGCAGTCAGAGGCTCCGAACCCCAAATCCTTAGCACTTTGATGGTGTGTGCTGGGGCTTGTCTTGGGAAGGGGCTTTAGAAGAATTTGTTAGGGAAGAAAAACAGTAAAGAATGCCAAGTTCTCTCCTTGGGGGTCATCAGAAAGCTGGTCTTGATGGAGGGTGTCTTGAGGGCTCTTTGTTCAGTTGAAACGGGATCTCATGTAGCTCAGGGTGGCTCCCAACTCAATATGTAACTAAGGATGACTTTCAATTTCTTTCTTTCTTTCTTCTAAAGATTGAGTTTTTAATTATGTGTGTATGTGTGTGAGGCTTGTGCATGTGAGTGCAGGTGCCTGAGGAGTCCAGAAGGGGGCATCAGATCCCCTGGATCTGGAGTTACAGGTGGTTGTAAGCTACCCAACAAGGATTCTGGGAACTGAATTCAGGTCCTCTGCAAGACCACCACTTATAATCCTAACTGCTAAGCAATCTCTCTAGCCCCAAACCTTGAACTTCTGAACCTCCTGCCTCTGCCTCCTGGTGCTGGGATGACAGGTGTGTGCCACCACACCCACTTTATACAGTGTTGGCATGGATCCCAGGGCTTTGTATGTGCCAGACAAACTCTATTGACTGAGCTACATCTTCAGTCTATAATTAGATATTTTAAAAACAAAATGACTGAGCCACATTTAAATTATGTGTTTCTACCTAAGAAACCACATTAGAGCCCATTGGTGTGGGTTTGATCCTCACACCACAACAAACAAGGAGACAGAAGGACATGGTGAGGGCCGGGGGGAGTGCTGCTCACTGTTGTTGTTGTTGATGTTGTTGTTGTTGTTGTTGTTGTTGTTGTTGTTGAGGCAGGGTTTCTCTGTGTAATAGTCCTGGCTGTCCTGGATCTCACTCTGTAGACCAGGCTGGCCTCGAACTCACAGAGATCTATCTGCCTGCCTCTGTCTCCCAAGTGCTGGGATTAAAGGCACATGTCACCACTGCCCACGTGGTGCTCACTTTTAATCTCAACACTCAGGAAACAGAGGCAGTAACTGGCCAGCACAGTGGGTAAAGACATTTGCCATCAAACCTGACTGAGTTCCATCCCCAGGACCCATCTGGTAGGAGAAGACTGATTCCTCCAACATCCACAAGCACCCCC
>CABHPP010001419.1:0-84393 GCA_902168425.1 Peromyscus attwateri
CAGCCCACACAGGGCTTGGTCCAGGAGGCCTTCATGTTGGAAGGGCTCCCCGGCAGCCAGATTCTTGTCCTCTTTGCTTCTCTGGCGTCTTGTAACAGTTCTTTTTAAAAGTTCATCCGTGGTGTCTGCCGTCACTTCTAGACTGCCCGTTTGTTGTGTCTGACTTTACGCTCCTTAAAACCTTGGTCAGGAATGTTTATGATGTATTCTCTCACCAACTACAGACACATTTAGTGGTTATTCAATTTTTAAGTTGGGGAGTACTAGGTCAAGGCAGGTTGAAAAAAAAAAAAAAAAACAAGGTAGAGACATAGAAGAGAGCCAAAATAGACTCAATAAAAGCTAGGAATGAAATGTCTTTCTCCGAAATAAAAATGCTGTTTTGTGGCCGCAGAAAATTCAGCCGGAGGGTTGGTGCTGTGTTAAATCTAACAGTTCTCCACTCTTGGCCTCCTCATTGATTGCCACTAGTGCTGTGTGTAAATCTTTACCCCCATCACAAATCTTTACCCCCATTATATCTAGACGGGATTTCTAAAACAAAATATATTTTTAATTATGTGCATGAGTGTTTGCCTTCATGTACATCTGTGCGCCATTTGTGTGTGTGGTGCCCAAGGCGGCCAGAAGAGGGGAAATCCCCTGGAACTGGAATTACAGATGGTTATCAGGCACCATGGGGTTACTGGGAATTGAACCTGAGTCTTCTGGAAGAGCAGCCAATGCTCTTCACCAATGAGCCATCGCTCCAGCCCCTTAAAATGAAATCCTTTTGTGGAAGGATATGAGGCACTGGATAAGAAGTATTGCTTCCTCTCCAAGGAGTAGCTGCCTTACGTCTCTGTTTACTCTCTCTTCTCCTGTATTATTCAGTCTCCATCTTCAGGGACAGTTTCAGTCTAGTGACTTTCCAGAAACAACCATAAAATTCAAAAGCTCTGAGAGTCTGTGCAGACCCCCCCACGCTTGTGTTTACCTATGTGGAGATACAGAACTCTCTTCCCAAACACTAGCTCTCGGAATCCTCTGTTATACAGCCTGGTGAAATGAAATTAGGTTTCAGCTAGAATTAACCTTCTCTCTCTAAGATCTACATCTCTGAAATACGTAGTTGACCCTCGATTACACAGGAGGAGCCACTGTAAGCACGGCAATCTTTGTAAGTGAAGGAGTTGGAAAAGTAAGAGTCACAGTGATGAACTGTGAGGGCTTCAATAACCGTTGTTGCCGCCGGAAGTGGATGAGCCCACAAGACAAGGATGGGGCAGGGATCAAAAACTAGGAAAACAAGGCAAAACAAATCTCTTATCTCCTAGGGTTTCTAGAGTGAGCCAGTCCTATCAAGACCTGGATTTTCAGTGGTACTCTGTTGAGTTTCTGACCTTCAGAACATAAAATAATAAACATGTTATTTTAAGCTCCCAAGTTTGCTGTAGTTGGCTACAGAAGCCACGGGAACCGAGGGCAGTGCCTGTCCGCCTCCGAGGCCCCAGTTCTGCCGAGCTCACCCATGCCTTCCTTTTCTAGGTGAAGAATGTTTTCACATTCTAACAGCAAGGGCTCAGCCAACTGTCCATGCCGCTTCACCTTCGGTTTTATAATTGTGTCTCTTAGGACAGGCGCTAAAAATAACCATAGAGGCAGGGCACCGGCAGGTCCAAGTTCAGAATTCCAATTTGGCATTTGCATATGTTGACTCCTGATCTGAATTAACACTGATACATACCAAGCCCGTCCTAGCCACAGTCTCGCTCCTCTGACTGGTGTCCAGAACTCTGCCCCCTTCGATAAATATTAATTTGCACCTGCTATTGGAAGGAACGACACTAGAATATCTTAGCCTGTTTCCGGCGCATGCGTTTTCTCTCTCCCAGACTCTGAATGGAAAAATCCTCATATATTTTTAAATGCAAGCATCAGAGTAGAGGACGGCAGACGACCTTAATACAAGGTGATTGCTTAGCCAATGTTCATTACTACTGTCAATAAACCTCATGAGGAAATACATTTCTGTTTGAGTCTCCGTGGTCAATAGATTATTGCTTTATGGGGGCTCTTGTTGCAAATCCCTGTGAACCCTGGGTAGCCACGGAATGACAGGAAGTAAAGAATAAGTTTACTTCCTGCCGGTGGTGAGCACTCACAGTGTAACACCAAGCCAAGCCCTTTCACATTATTTTGATCAATTCTTAACATTGTTCTCATTTAAAAAAAAAAAAAAAAGATCCATGTCTTATACAGGTCAAACACAATTCTTTTGAGCTCACATGAACTAGAAAGTGATGGGAGTCAGTGTTTGGCCTTGCAGTCTTTTAATGTGGATGCAGTGCTCTTTATACTGTACAGAGTCCCTACCTCACAGCACTCAGAGTAGAAGTGTGGGGAATGAAGAGCCCAGGAATATGAAAAAGTTGTATAGCCTATCCATATACTCTGGGAGAATTGGAGCTGGCAGCTACTGTGGACAGAGGTCAACCCTTGGCCCTGCATTCCTTGAACCTTTAACAGTTGCCTCTCCATGACCCTCGGTCCTACATTCCTTTCAGCTACGGGAGAAGACAGCTGTGTCTAGATAGCTATGGGCTTTAACAAAATCTTGAACTAATACCAACTTGTAATCAAAAGTTGTAAATCTTGGAATGGGACATGACTCAAGGCCTAACCTCAAGACTGTGAAACCCCTTTGACCCACCACCTGGTGCTTGGTTTTTACTATAAGAAGAGGCTGGAAACCTCCGCTCATTCTCATGGCCCCAGAAGCCCGAACTCTGGCTGTGGCCCTGACTAGCCAGAAGTTTTCTGCCCCGTGGTGTCTGGAATAAAGTTTGCTTCTGGTTAATAGACTTCGGTGGTCTGTTCCCCATTATTTGCGCGTCCCCAGGACCCAACAGGGAACATAGGCATGAAGCCAGTTTCTCCCCACAACCCAGTCCAGTGGCCAATCCCTTCATCTCTAAGTCCTCTTTCTGTTAACTGGACTCACTTTGGGGCTAACAGGTCAAGAGATTGTAGGTGTAAGCTAAGAAAAACACAGTAGCCTGGGAGCAGGGAGTATGTGAAGAGGGAGAAAGTATTGCCAACTGCAGTTTGAATCTTCAAATTCACCAATTTGTGGGCATTACACAAATATTTTAACATTAATAACGGAGGCATTACTTGAATGTGACCGGAATCACATTACGGCACTACAGAGGACTTCAGACATATCTGACATTTAAGACGGCAAAAGCCGAAGATGGGGAATATTAAGATTTGTGTCATGTCCATAATCTTCACGGAAAGCAGTGGTGGAAGCTGAACTATAGCTGCCTACATTTGAGGGAAATATTTAGGTTTGTGGTGATGTCATTTTTCCCCCCAAGGGATCACAGTGTCTAATACACAGCCGTATAATGTGGTTGAATACTTTTTTTCATTTTAATCAAAACTATAATTTATATACCACTATAAAAATCTTCACTAGAGCTCTTATGGATGTTATGGATGCTAATTTTAAAAACCAAGACAGACTTTTTTAAAAAAGACACAGCCCTGGTTTGTTTGCATGAATGGACTCTTGACAGTTTTGTTTGTTTGTTTGGTTGTTTGTTTGTTTTCATTTCAATAGACTTTATTTTAGCTGTGACATTAACTGGAGCTGGGTGACCACTCACTCTGTTTGAGAGCACCTGTCTCCACTTAACATTATGGACACCTTTGATAGGCAGGCACAAAGGCTTAACCAGCAGACAGTAAGGGTAGGAGACAATCCCAACCTTTAGCAGTTAGGTTCCACTGGCCTTGACACCTTCCATGCCACTTTGCATCCTGTGTGCCAAGACATGTCAGCACCCAACCACAGCGCGTTATCATTATCCCAACCAGAAACTGTCAAAAAGGTTACTACTGCTCATGGCCTGCACCAGTGTCCTTCATACAGGTGCTGACCTCCTTAAGAATTTCTTCATATGTCTTCTGGATGTAGGGTGCCTTGTGAGACACACTTTTGCTTACACTGATGTTGTGCCACATCCAGTGTGTAAGCCGGAGGGATGTGCTCATGGGTTCCCCCATACTTGGAGATACCAGCTTCAGTTCTGCAAACAGTGAAAGCGAACATCAGGACAGTACAGTCAGCCTGAGATATACCTGTAATCATGTTGTTTTGTAAAGTCTGTATGTCCTGGGGCATTAATTATATTTTTAATTGAAAACATTATTTTTTAGGAATCTTTTCCTTTATTGAAAATATTTCCTCACGTAATATATCCTGACTATGGTTTCTTCATTTCTGCTCCTCCACATCCTCCACACCTCCCCTCCCATCTAGATCCACTCCCTTTCGGTCTCTCATTAGAAGAGAAACAGGCTCCTAAGGGATAATACTAAATATAGTAAGATAAAACAAAAACTAACACAGCAGAATAGGACAAACAGAAAGAAAAGTACCCAAGAGAAGGCACAAGAATCAGAGACTCACTCATCCACACACTCAGGAATCTCCTAAAACCACTAAACTAGAAGCTATAATGTACACACAGAGGACCTGGTGAGACCCATGCAGGCCCTGTGTATATTCAGTCTCTGTGAGTTCATGTGTGTATTAGTACTATTTATTTAGAAGGCCTTGTTTTCTTGGTGTCCTAAACCCTCTCTGGCTTTAATACTTTTCTGCCTCCTCTTCTAGGGGTTCTCTGAGTCCCTAGGAGAGCGATTTGATGGAGACATCCCAGTTAGGGCTGAGTGTTCCAAGGTCTCTCACTCTATGCATAATGTCTGGCTGTGAGTCTCTATGTTTGTTCCCATCTACTCCAGGAGGAAGCTTCTCTGATGATGGCTGAGCAAGGCACTGATCTATGAGTATAGCAGAATGTCATTAGAAGTCAATTTATTGCTAATTTATTTTTTATAGAACAGCAGTATTTGGTTTTACCCTAAGTCCCTGAGCTATCTAGTCTCAGGTTCTTAATCACCCAGTGTTGAGTATGGGTTCCATCTCATGGTGTGGTTCTTGAGTTAAATCAGTTATTGATGGTTATTCCCACAAGCTTTGTACCACCATTGTCCTAGCATATCTTGCAGGCAGGACAACATTGTAGATAAAGGGGTTTGTGACAGGGTTGGGGTTTATATTTCTCTTTTGGTAGTGTTCAAGAGTAACTTCCTGTGCCAAAGGCACTAAAACATAGGGGTGAAGGCTCTATGGAGGAGACTTCTCATGTTCCATGAGCTGTGTGGGTGTTGTCTTCAGCAATGGGGACTTGCTGTCACTTTGTGGAGAACAACCTATTGACTTGGCAACAACCTGGGCTGGTTAGGGATTTCCTTTGGTCCACAACTCAATTACTTGTTACCCAATCCCTGGACTGGAAGCTTCATTTGGTGACAAGAGATGTCCAGCTGGGGCTTTGTCTTCCCCATTACTTGGCCATTTCATTTAGGTCACCTTCATATGTGTATATATTTTAGGAAGTTTCTACAGTACTAGATTGCTATACGACCCCTCAAATGGCCCTTAATTTTACTGCCTCTCCCTATATTCCCTACCTCGTCCCCTCTCCCCATTTGCTCCTACCATTGCAGACTCCACATCCATCCATAATATCTATTCTATTTCTTTTTCCTAACAAGATCTACCTATCCCCACTAGCCTATATCTTTCTTTCTTTCTCTATACCTAGCCTTGTGGTTCTATGGATTGTAGCTTGATTATCATTTACTTAACAGCTAAAATCCATATATGAGTGAAAACATACCATATTTGTCTTTCTGTGTCTGAGATATCTCACTCAGGATGATTTTTTCCTAGTCTATCAATTTACCTGCAAATTTCATGATTTAATTTTTTTTAATGAATGAGTAATTCTTCATTGTGTGTAAATTTACCACATTTTCTTATCCATTCTTCTGTTGGGGAACATCTAGGTTGTTTCCAATTTCTGGTTATTATGAATAGAGCAACAATGAACACAGTTGAGCAAGTGTCTCTGTGGTAGGATAAAGTGTTCTTTGGGTGTATGCCCGAGAGTGGTATAGCTGGGTCTTGAGGTAGATCGATTCCCATCTTCCTGAGGAACCGCCATATTCATTTCCAGAGTGGCTGTACAAGTTTGTACTCCAACCAGCAGTGGAGGAGTGTTCCCCCTACTTTACATCCTCACCACTATGAACTGTAACTTGTGTTTTTTATCTTAGCCATTCTGACAGGTATTAATACGAAATCTCAACGTTAACTCTAATTTGCATTTCAATGATGGCCAAGGATGTTGAACATGTCTTTACATGTTTCTCAGCCATTTGAGTTTCTTCTATTGAGAATTCTTTGTTTAGATTTGTACCCTATTTTTTAATTGGACTGTTTTCTTGAGTTCTTTACATATTTTGGATAGCAGCCCTTTGTCCAGTGTGTAGTTGGTAAAACAAAAAAACAAACAAAAAATCCTTTTCCCATTCTTTAGGTTGCTTCCTTGTCTGAATGATGGTGTCATTTGCCCTGCAAAAGCTTTTCAGTTTCATGAGGTCCCATTTATTAATTGTTGATCTTAGTGCCTGTGCTAATGGTTTTCTGTTCAGAAAGTCTTTTCTTGTGCCAATGAGTTCAAGACTATTCCCCACTTTCTCTTCTATCAGGTTCAGTGTATCTGGATTTATGTTGCAGTCTTTGGTCCATTTGGAGTTGGGTTTTATGCAGGGTGATAAGTATGGATCTATTTGGAGTCTTCTATATATAGCCACTCAGTTTGGTCAACCCCATTTCTTGAAGAGTCTACTTTTTTTTCCAGTGTGTATTTTAATGAGGAAATTCCACAGAATCTATCTGATAATCAAAGGGATTTATACTGGGTTAACTCACAAAAAGCATAAAGAAGTTGGTCACGGGATCCAGAGAGGTGGGGTGCAATTCAATGCAATTCTCTGGAGAACTCTGCCTTGATCAGAAGCACCAGCATCCAAGACCATGAGGTTGCCAAGAGAGAGTGAGCACATACTCATCCCAGGTCTTAAGGGGTCCTTGTCTTGGCCACACCTTGGGGGGAGGGGGAGCAGGTACCTAGCAGTTACCTGCTGCCTACTAGGGGTGGTGCTTCAGGGTACAGACAATCACCCCTACAGTATTTTTAGCTTCCTTATCAAAAAATCAGGTATCCATAGGTGTATGGGTTTATGCCTGGGTCTTCTGTTCAATTCTATTGATCAATACGTGTAGCTAGAGTTTTCCTGCCTGGCCCACAGTCAGGACAAATCTCTGTCACCTGCCAGTCCCACAGCCGCTCAGACCCAACCAAGTAAACACAGAGTAAACATATTGCTTACAAACTGTATGGCCATGGCAGGCTTCTTGCTAACTGTTCTTATATCTTAAATTAATCCATTTCTATAAATCTATACCTTGCCACGTGGCTCGTGGCTTACCGGCATCTTCACATGCTGCTTGTCATGGTGGCGGCTGGCAGTGTCTCCTTCCTCCACCTTCCACTTCCCAGAATTCTCCTCTCTCCTTGTCCTGCCTATACGTCCTGCCTGGCCACTGGCCAATCAGTGTTTTATTTATACAGAACGATATCCACAGCAAATGTGTCTGTTTTTATATGAATACCATGCTGATTTATTACTATAGCTCTGTAGTACAACTTGGAGGATGTTGTACTCTGGAGTACAACAATTTGTGGTACAAATTGGGGATGGTGATGCCTCCAGCAGTTCTTTTATTAGTCAGGATTGTTTTTAACTATCCTCGTTTTTTTTTCTGCTTCCATATGAATCTGAAAATTGTCCTTTTCAGATTTGTGAAGAATTGTGTTGGAATTTGGATGGGGATTGCATTGAATCTGTACACTACCTTGGGTAGGGTGCCCATTTTCAATACAATAGTCTTACAAATCCACGAGCATGGGAGATCTTCCCATCTACTGGAATCTTCTTCAATTTCTTCCTTCAAAGACTTGAAGTCATTATCATATAAGTCTTTCATTGGCTTGGTTAGAGTTACCCCCAAGATATTTTATATTATTTGATGGTATTGTGAAGGTGTTTTTTTTTCCCCTGACATCTGACATCTCAATGGAGACTCTAAAGTCCTGGACAGATGTTCTACAGACTCTAAGAGACCATGGATGCCAGCTCAGAATGATACACCCAGCAAAAATTTCAATTGCCATAGATGAGGAAAAAAGCCATTCTATGATAAGCCAAATTTAATCAATATTGATTTACAAATCCAGCACTACATAAAGTGCTAGAAGGAAAACTCCAACCTAAAGAGGTTAATCAGACCCATGAAAACACAGGGAATAAATAATCCCAGACAAGCAAATCACAAGAGCAGAAAGATGCACACACACACACACACACACACACACACACACACACACACACACATCAAAATAATAGGGATCGACAAACACTGCCTATTGAAATCTTGATATCTCTCGACATCAGTGGTCTCAATTCCCCAATAAAAAGGCTCAGACTTGTACAGTGGATACAGAAACAGGATCCATTCTTCTGCTGCATCCAAGAAACACAACTTACCATCAATGGTAGACATTACATTGGGGTAAAGGGTTTAGAAAAAGATATTCCAAGCAAATACACTTAGGAAGCAAGCTGGTATAGCTATTTTAATAGATGACAAAAGAGACTTAAACCAAAATATTTTTAAATTGATAGGGAAGAACCGTACATACTCATCAAAGTAAACATCCTCCAAGAGAACATTGCAATTCTTTACAATCTGTGCAGCAAACACAAGGACACCTATGTTCATGAAAGAAACACTACTACATCTTAAGTCCTATGTTGATCCTCACACACTAAGAGTGGGAGACTTCAATATCCCACTCTCACCAATAGACAGGTCATCCAGACAAAAACTAAACAGAGAAATATCAGACCTAACTGATGCTATAAACCAAATGGACCTAACAGATATTTATAGAATATCTCACCCAAACATAAAAGAATATATCTTCTTCTTCTTTGTACCTCATGGAATTTTCTCCAGAATTAACCACGTACTCAGAAAAAAAAAGCCAGTCTCAACAGATGCAAGAAAATTAAATAACACCCTGCAACATACCTGACCACCAAGGATTAAAGATGGTATCAACAACAACAGAAAGCTTACAAACTCATGGAAATTGAACAACTTGCTATTGAAAGAAAAATGGGCCAAGACAGAAATTTAAAAAAATAACTAAAGACTTTCTAGAATTGAATGAAAGTGAATAAACTTCAAACTCAAACTTATGGGACACAATGGAGTTGGTTCTAAGAGGCAAGTTCATAGCAGTAAGTGCCAAAATTGTTCAGTGAAATCATGGTTGAATCATGTAGTCAAAGGCAGATTTCTCTTACCATGTGTCCAAGTATAAACCAACAGTGTTAATAATGGTGAAATGACAATGAAGAAAACATAAAGATTTTGTCTTCAAAACAACAAATGACTGGTAATTTCATCCCCAATCCCAATGTTTTCTGTATATGAGTACAGAATTGACAAAAATAAGGAAGAATGAAAACATTCTAGGTAAAAACTTCAAACATCCCAAAGTGACTCTAGGTAACCATACATCTCTTGGATTGACTACAGAATTCCTCCACTATCTATTCCTTTATTAATCTTGATGTAGGAAACTGATGATTTCTGATTAGATGTAGTAAAAATAAATTAAACATTATAAAGATTGAGGATAAAGAACTTAACATGATAACCTGCTCAGTGAAATTAAATTTGATGTGATTAGTCACTACTCACTGTCTAATTTCCTGGATTGTGATTTATATACACATTAAAAACTTCAACCTCATTATGTATAGTATATACTTTCCAAAATAAAGCATCAGTGATAATTTCCATAAAGCTTTGTGGCAACCACTTGTTTAGAAATGTTAACACTTACTGTGTGCCTTTATTTTAATGAATACATAGACTTCAACTCTTCATAATTCTAGTATGTAATACTTTATTAAGTATATAATTTGATTTAAGTTTTATGCAAGTTCATACCAATGACATTTCTAAGTTTCATTCCCCAGTTTATTAATAAGCAGTCTATGCACACATCTAACATCATCTAGAAAGCCAAAGAATGTTTGTTCAGAATTTGCTTTAACCTAGGTAAACTTTGCAATCAGAATTTCCCTGGGATGGCAACAGCCTTCACCTGTTCTTTCTGTGGCTAACAAGAATGTCGGTTCCTACTCATAGGTATAATTATCTGCAGCATGAATAAGAAGAACTCACATATTAAACCTGCTTGCTGAATTGCTCAGTTTGGAAATATGCTGTCCTAAGATTGATGTAGTTGTGAATAATTTTCTTTAAGTGCCTGCCTAAAATCTGCTTCTCTTTCTGTGTCTTGAGGTGATAAAAGAAAGCGGCTTTCACCCAAATAATGTTAATTCTTTCACCCAAATAATGTTAAGTAATGGTGTTTGTATTAATACATTAATACAGGTGCACATGGCTTGTTACTACCTAGAAATGAACAGACACCAATCATAGGCACACTGGCCCTATTCATGGCCCAAAGCATCTATATGCAGAGCAATAGTGTTCTTTTTTATTGCTAATGATTTAGTGACAATATACAATCATAGTTCCTGTCAATTTGGAAGTTGCACCAAATAGTATTGGCTGTGGCATACACATGGATGCAAGCATGCATGTCTATACACAGGTGCACATGTACGTATTTGAATAGATGCATGTGTTTCTATATCCATACGGTCTTAGATCCTGCATAAACATTTATCCAAATAAGACTTGAGCTAGAACAAGGTAGGTTTTGCATTTAAAATGTACCTTGAAGATATGGATTTCACAATTCCAATCCTTAGAAGGGGAATAAGGAGTGATGTTGAGGGCTTACACTTAATTAAAAGTCATTTTGTGACTAACCACGTGCTTGGAATTTCCAAACATTAAAAGTGTGTCGTCACCTTTCTGATACCTGGCCCAGTTCCTTCAATTTCCTGGTAAGGTGGCTGCAATTGTTTTCTGTCTCACGTGGGAAATAAAGTAACTATGGGATGCCTAAAGAATATAATTCTATTCAAAGAAAGGCAGGTGGGAAGTAAGGGTCCACCCACTATGTGGGAAGCTGTGGTATCACCATGCTGAGTTCTAATTCTGGGCAGAACAGAGACCCACCTGGCAGGGGCCTGGCCTCATGGTGTCTGCAAGGGGACAAAAGGCACAAGGGGAGTGAAGGGGAGTGAAGGGAAATGCTCCTCCCACGCTCCATTCACTTTTTCCATTCCATTTTTAGCTGGCTCTTTCTCTTGGCTTGAAATTCTACTTTCCCTTTGGTGGCAATGATTCATGAACTAGAGAATTCTGGATGTAATTCTAAATTTAAGACTTCATTTCACCAAGTTTAGCGGAGAAAACATTTGAAATGCCCATAAATAAACCATGGATGGGACGTTCATGCTGGTCTCTGGAGAGAGAGCCCTGAGCTCTTCCGTGAGCATTTAGATTTACTTTGTGCTCATTTTCTGCTTCACTGGCCTCGGAGGTATAGGTTACAGGCGACAGCCACCCAAGCAGGAAGAGTATATAACGTCTTTATTGGGAGAGCGAGTTTTTAGAGTGAGAAGACTAGAAAGAAAGAACTTGGAAAACAATAAAAAGGTAATCCAAGAAACCACATTGGAGGAAAAACTGACTTAAGAAAACAACAGCGTTCTGAATTGCTATATTGTAGGCTGAAAATCTAGAATGGATTTCCCAGTCAAAGCATCTAAAATAGCTGGGTATAAGATAAAATGCAAATAAAAGACAGTGGGTGGTCAGTTACTTCAGACAATTGTAATGAAAAAACCATTAACCAAGGCAGAAAGGCACTTCATAATAAAAGATGTAACTCACCAAGAAATTATAACCATTTAAATGTTGCATATTTTTACTAATGCAGCTTCATATTTGAAACCCTAAAGTGACAGAAATACAAGAATTAGACAAGATCATAACTAATGAAAGATGTTTAACATACCTCTCACACAAACCAAAAAATGAAACAAGCAAATAAATCTGAGAATACAGCAATTTTAACAGCACAACTATAAGTTGAAATAATAAACACATAAGAACATCTTTGCTTGTTAGGCTACGGTGGAGCACTTGGGAGGCAGAAGCATGTGGATCTCTGTGAGTTTGAGGCCAGCCTGGTCTACAGAGTGAGTTCCAAGACAGCAAAGGCTATACAGAAAAACCCTGTCTCAAAAAGAAAGAAAGAAAGAAAGAAAGAAAGAAAGAAAGAAAGAAAGGAAGGAAGGAAGGAAGGAAGGAAGGAAGGAAGGAAGGAAGGAAGGAAGGAAGGAAGGAAGGGAACATCCTTGCTCAACAATGACAAGTATTTTCAAAACTGAGAAACTTTTACAAATTAGCCACTTGGAGGATTATAAAGCAAGCCTCAACAACTTTCAAGTGACTGATTAAGAAAGGATCGGGGACGCTGGCCACCTTCCAGTTGCTGGCCCTAAACCTATGTATGTAATCAAGGTCATCACTGAGTGAACTCAGTGGGTTCAGACAAAGAGTGAATGAAGTTTGGAGGGAAAAGTGATGGTAGAGCTAAGGGAAGAATTGGAGGGGAGAGAATGGAAGATTGATTTGACCCAAATATATTATATGCATATATGAAATTCTCAAACAACTTTTTTAAAAGAAAGGACAACAGGTTGGGGTGTAGCTCAGTATAGAGCACTTATTTAGCATGTGCTAAGACCCAACTTCATTCTTGGCAACAGAGAGAGAGAGAGAGAGAGAGAGAGAGAGAGAGAGAGAGAGAGACAGAGACAGAGACAGAGACAGAGACACAGAGACAGACAGAGAGAGAGAAAATAGCATAAACCTAAATAGATATAATATCCATAAAAATGTAAATTATCAAATTAAAATGGACATGCAACTAAATGGATCAGCAAAGCCAAAAGTTAGCTTTTAGGAAAACTACTAGCAAAACCAACTGGCTTCTAGGGTAAGGTGGTAGATCAGAAGCATCTCCTATGACAGTCTTTGAATGAGAAGAGTCAGTGGATGACAGGCTAGTACTGAGTGGGGAAGGGGGTCAACGCCACCATGGTATCACTCTCAGTATTTTGATTATGACAGCCAGGCACTAACTAGAAAGAGGAGCTGGTTGAGACTTGGAAGAACCACCAGTCAGGGAGTGTGAATATACCCTGCCACAGTCTCTGGGTAAAGAGGGCCACAAGAACCAGTCACAGGAAGGGGGAGCTCGGATGTACACCTGCAGAGACCAAGCAGCAGGTTATGTGAGGATGTGGAGCATGTGGTGAGTGGTCTTCCTGTCCTATGTCGTGAGAATGAGCCCACTCACCTGTGAATTGCAGTGGAGAATACGTGCTAGAGCTGGTGGTGGCTTGTGGATTCGGTGGCCATCTGCTTACTGTGGGTGATTTGCTGCAGGGCGGGTCTGGAAGACAGAGACAGAGTCCTGTGGATCATCATCTTTTTCCTTAGCTTCCAACCCCCTTCAGGTCTACGGGGTAGAGTGGGAAAACACTAAGGAAAACACTAAGAGCAGCAGTCGGATTGCTTCAATTCCTAGGTCCTCTGTGTCTAGGGCACAACCCAGCTCCCTATTTGCTACCCCACACTTTGTAATATCTTCAGGCCACACCTCTCTGTTTGGTGACTTCAAGCAACTGTGAGAATTAGACCAGCAGGTGGACTACACAATGAATTAGGGTCAGTAGCAGAGGCTCTGGGTCTGCAGAGACAGGAAGCCTCCCAGGTGAAGACAACCCGGGTGCTGACATCACACTATTGACAGGGAGCCCACAGCTCACATTCAGCATCGGTTACTATGGTGGGAGCAGTGAGGAACTATAGTAGATTCACAACCCACCCTGCCCAGACAGGAACATCTATAACTCTTGTCTTTATCTGCTTTTACTTTAATTACTTTTCTCCTTACTGTTGATTTTATTATTATTTGTCTTTAAATTTTGAATCCTATATGTTTTATTTCTATGCTTGTCTTTTTTGTTGTTGTTGTTGTTGTTGTTTTGTTGTTGTTGTTGTTGTTTGAGACAGGGTTTCTCTGTGTAGCTTTGCGCCTTTCCTGGAGCTCACTTGGTAGCCCAGGCTGGCCTCGAACTCACAGAAATCCGCCTGGCTCTGCCTCCCGAGTACTGGGATTAAAGGCGTGTGCCACCACCGCCCGGCGCTATGCTTGTCGTATCTAATTTTGTTTATGCATTCTTTATTTTTTTACTCTAACTTCTGCTTCTTTCTGCGTTCTTTTCCTTTTTCCTTTAATTTTCTTTAATCTTATGTCTTAGGTAGGGCTACATTGCTGTGATGAAACACCATAACCACAAACTCGGGGAGCAAAGGGTTAATTTGGCTTATATAATTGAAGTCACAATCCAATTGAAAAAGCCAGGATAAGAACTCAAACAAGGCAGGATGTAGCTAGAAGATTTCCTGCATCCTAGCCTGCTGGTGGTCAGGACAAATATCTCTCACCCACAAGTCCTACAGCTGCTCAGACCCAAGTAAACACACATAGGCTATACTAATTATGAACTGTATGGCCTAATGGCTCAGGCTTCTCGCTAGCTAGAGCTTACATCTTAAATTAACCCATTTCTATAAATACATGCCTTGCCACATGACTTGTGGCTTACCCGTATCTTTACATCTTGCTTCTCGTGGCGGTGGCTGGCAGCCATCTCCTGACTCAGCCTTCCTGTTCCCCCAATTCTCCTCTCTCTTTGTCCCGCCTATAGTTCCTGCCTGGCTACTGGCCAATCAGCACTTTATTTATTAACCAATCAGAGCAGCACATTCACAGCTTACAGAGTGATATCCACAGCAGCAGGAACCTGGAGGCAGGAGCTCATGCTGAGGCCAAGGCAGGGTGCTGCATATTGGCTTGCTCTCCAGGGCTTGCTCAGTGTGGTTTCCTATAGACTCCAGGACCACCAGCCCAAGAATGGCTCCACCTCCGATGGGAGCTCCCCACCTCCCCCATCAATCACTAATTAAGAAAGTATCTTACAGGTTTGACTGCTTACAACCCAATCTTCTGGAAGCATTTTTCAGTTGAGGCTCCCTCCTCTCAGATGACCATAGCTTGTGTTAAGTTGACAAAAACCCAGCCAGAACATCTTGCTTATTATTTCTTTTTACCATTTTTTTGCAATCTTCATCATTTCATTCTATTATTATTATTATTATTGCCTTTACCTTTCTTACTTTGTTTTGTTTGTTTGTTTGTTTGTTTGTTTGTTTTTGACAGTATGGAGGACTGAACCTAGGGACTCACATATGCATGACATCACTCTACAGTGAACTATAGACCAGCACTACCTCTCGCAATTTTCAACTTCCTATTTAACCCTAAGCTGTTTTCCATTGTACTGCTAACATATTCACTGCCCTTAATGGGTTGTTTGCTGGACTTTTGATCGTGGTTTGATTTGGTATTATAATTATGACAGTTCGTTTCATCCTTTATGAGCAGTGCTAAGGACTAGCTGTAAAGAGAAGGCTGGTGATGAAGAAGACCTGCTCTCAAGCCAGCACACTGACGGACATGCAAACCATGACATACAAACACAAGAAATGTTAAAATCAAGGCACATGGCTCTTCCAAAATTTCTTTTGCCTTTACAAGTCTTCAGAAATTGAACTCACATAAGCAGAGTAAAGAATTTAAATTCTAATGTTAAAAATGATCAATGACCTCAGGATTCAAATAAATATATATGCGTCAAAGAAGTGAATTCAAACTTTGAGTGACAAATTTTGCAGTTTGGACAAGAAATTCAACAAATAAAGATTCTAAGAAAAAAAAAAACCAAACAGTAAACAGCAATCTTAGAAATAAAAGTCTCAGTAAGCCAAAGTAAAAACTCAACAAAACAAATAAGCAACAGAGTAGACTAGGTGGAAGAAAGACTTCAAGAGACTGAAGACAAGGCTGAGGAATGGATACATTTAGGTAGTAGTAAAGAGATAAAAAGCAACTCAGAACACAAGTTTCAAGACCAGTGGGACACAATTAAGGTTCTTAACATATGATGCTTTCTTGCGGAAACTGCAGCTCATACAAAGATTGAAGACATAGTAAAGGTAGTAAGTGAAATTACAGAAGAAAGTACCCAAATCTAGAGAATGATATGGACATCCAAGTACAGGTAGTATCAAGTCCCTCAAAGAAACATCACCAGAAAAGAATAATGTTCTGTGTCATAATAAAGTTGAAATGCCAGGAATAAAGAAATAATACAAAAAGTGGTGAGATAAAAGCAAGTCGAAGGAAACTATAGAGGCCAGGATAGCATGGGATCAAGTATTTCAGGCTATAAAAAGTAAGCAACTGCCAACCTGGATTATTATACCCAGCAAAGCTATCCTTTGAAATCAAAGAATAAATAAAGGTTTTTCTGAGTAGCTAACACATGATCAATAAACCAGAATTTCAAAAAGTACTAAAAGGAATACTATGCATGGAGGAGGGAGGATTTTAGCCACAATCATGAAAGCTTATGAAAGAATAACTCTCACTAGAGTATGATGGATGGAGAAATTAGTACATGTATTTTAGTAATCACCTTAAATGTAAATAGTCTTAGCTATCCAATTAAAATAATGCAGCCTGGTTGAATGGATTAGAAACCAAAATCAAACTGCTCTTTGTAAGAAAAAAAATACTTCACTAGCAAAGTAAAAGATACAAAAATTATTACTTTAAGGAGGCAAAAACCAAAAGAAAGCAGATATCTTTATTATACTTACACATACACAAGCAAATTTTAAGTCAAAATTAGTCAAAGGAGAGGAATAGAGTCCGTCCATATTAATAAAGGGACAGTCTTCCAAGAAGCAATTATATGTGTCCCAAATGTTGACAAGCTCCATCTCACAATACAGATGCTACTGGATTCAGAGTGACTAATAGGTCCAGTTACAAAAATATTGGGTGACTTCAAGAACGTCTTTTTTATCAATAGGTAGATCACCCAGACCAAAAACCGAAAATCAACAGAAGAACGTTAGGGTTGAAATGGACTGTCAAATGGACTTAACAGATACCTACAGAATATTCTAACAGTTGTGGAATAAACATTCTTTTCTGAAGCTCATGGAACTTTCTTCAATATAGATCACATTTCAGGTCATAAAACCAGTCTTGTAAAGCAAGCAAAAAGAATTAAAATAGTTTTCTTTATTATCAAGTAATAATGGACCATAGCAATAGATCATAAGCAATCATCAGCAAAGCAAAACATAGAAAACATGCAAATCCATGGAAATTGACTGGTATACTTTGAGTGGTCTGTAGGTCACTGAAGATACTAAAAGAGAAATTTAAGAATTCCTAGCATCAAGTGAGAATGAAACCACAAATCACCAGAACCTATGGGATACAAAAAACATAGTTCAGAATGAAAATGTATAGTTATGATTGCCTGCATTAAGGAAATTGGTGTTCTTACATGAATCACTATACATTTTGAAGTCTTAGAAAAGCAAGTACATGCCACATACAGAGTAGGGAAAGAAAAGAAATAAATAGGTCAGTGTGAAATAATGAATCAGAGTCTAAAAGAACACTACAAAGAATCAATGTTACAAAGACTTGGTTCTCTGAAAATAGACAGATCCTTGGTCAATGTAAAGGAGACTAAATGAGAATATGGCAGCAGACATCACCAAAAATCAATAGAACCACTTTAAAACTTATATTATAATAAATAGAAATTTTTAGAAGAAATTGGCAAATTTTCTGGATACATACAACCTATCAGTAGTACAAGAATTTAAGTTCAAAACTTTACACATATCAATAAGACTGCAGAATAAAATCCTCCAGAAAGGAAACCCTAGGAATGGGCTAAGTCACTGCTTAATTCTGCCAAACCCTAAACTTACTTTAGTTCTTCATACTGAAGAACCTATGACTAAAAAGAACACAGACACTAAGCGAGAATGTACTTCTATTTATTCTGTTAAATAGGCATAGTATTGGACCAATTCCTAATGGTCTATCATCATACCATAGATAAAGGCATCTCTCAGCCCTCATCAGAGAAACTTATGTTTGCAGTATATGTGATCAACAGAGACCATAACTGATCAGACAATAAGAGATTGTAGAATACCCAGCCCTAAATGGAACATATATCCTACACCCTCTACTCCAAATGTTCAGAGATCATTGTGGAAGAGGGGACAGGAGGTGTGTGAGAGCCAAAGGCAGCAGACAACTAGAAGGAAACTGTTTTCTGAACACAGCTGGGCAGCTGCACATAGAAACTCAGAGTTTGTGACACTATACACAAGATCCATGCAACTTAAACCAGTGTAGAGAAGGGAGCTGGGCACAAGATTACACCCCCAGCCCAGGAACAACTGTCAATTCTTAGCTGCTAGGTAAGGAAGGATCCGTTTCCTCTAAAAGTGTAGCCCCCCACCCCCTATAGATCAACCATACTCCAATAGAAGGGCATACACCCGAGATATTTGGGAAGCACAAATTTGTCTTGACTGAGGGGATAAAAGAATACAACTTTGGGTGGGAAGAGGAAAGGGAGGGTGGATATGGAAGTAGTCAAGGCAAGGAGAGTGAATATTTTATTTATGAAGTTTTCTAAGAACTGATAAATAAAGAACATATGAAAACAAATAAATTTTTAAAATAAGACAGAAAAGAATGTTTTTAAACTCATTTTTAAAAAGCCAGCATTGCTCTGAAAACCAAAAAAAGACATACACACAAATGTCATAAACCAATTGTTTTGATTAGCATAACTGCAAAAATCCTCAAAAAAGCCATTGCATACCGAATTCTGTGAGACATTGAAAAGATAATACACCACAATTCAATTGGTTCCATTCCAGAGATACATGGATAGTATGACACATACATCAATAAGCACAAATCAGCACATACATTAGATAAAAGACAAAATTCTGATATTTTCAGTAAAATGCCAGGAAACTTTAATAAAATGGCCTGTAAAACCCAGTAGCTTTTCCAAACTCCGGTAATGAACATACTGAGAAAGAAATCAGGAAAATAACTCTATTCATAAAGCCTAAAAGCATGAATAAAATACCCAGGTACAAACCTAATCAAGAAAGTAAAAGACCAGCACAATAAAAACTGCAGAACACCAAAGAAGCAAAATAAAAACACAGTAGAAGCTGCAAATATCATGGATCAGCAAAACTGATATTGTAAAAATATCCATATTACCCAAAGCAATTCCCAAATGCAATGTAAAGCCAAACAAAATTCCAATCAGATTCTTCATAGAAACAGAAAAAAGTCCTCAAGTTCTTGTGGAAGCATAAAAGACTCTGGAATACCTAAAAACAATCATAAGCAAGAGAAAGTACGCTGGAAATATTGTAGGCCTGATTTTAAATTATCTTATAGAGCCATAGAAAAAAGTTAACTCACTTTTGCACTGACCCCCAAACACACACAGGGACTAATGGAAAAAATAGAGTGCCCAGAAATAAGCCCACACAGCTACAGCCATTGATTCTCGACAGAGGTGCCAAAAATATAGTGTGAGAAGGCTCTTTAGCAAATGGTGCTGGGAAAACTAGATGTCCACATGTCAAGGTCTCCAAATAGATCTCGCCCTGTACAAAAGTCAGTTCAAATGATTCATTGCCTTAATGTAAGACATAAAATTTTAAAATTGCTAGAAGAGACCACCGATAAAACAAGTACAGGAAATAATCACAAAAACTGGCAATGGCTTTGCATGAAATCAAGAGGCATCTGCACAGCAAAGAAAACTAACAGAGTGAAGAGACAAAATATAGAATGGAAAAAAATCTCTCTACTAGCTATTTCTATGGCAGTAGATTAAGATCCAGAATATATAAAGAGCTAAAAATATTAAACATGAGAAAGACAAATAATTCAACAAGAAGTTCCAATGGCCAATACATGAAAAGTTGTTCAATATTCTTAGCCACAAGGGAAATACAAATTAAAAATGCATTGATATTCTGTCATACTCCAGTCATAACAAAATGAAAACAAATGTTAGGTGATATAAGAGGGAAGAAGCCTCATACATTGTTTAAGTAAATTAAGTTAATCTAGCCGCTATGGAAATCAGTGTGGGGATTCTTCAACCTGCTAAAAATTAAGCTTCCATGTGACACAGTGGTATCACTCTCAGATGTGTGACCAAAGGACTCTAAGTCAGCATACCATAGAGACCCTACACATCATGCTTATTATGGTACTATTCACAATAATCAATTTATGGAATCTCCCTAAAAACTGTTCAATACGTAAAGAAAATATGGCTGATATACATAATGTTTCATTTGAACGTGAAGAAAAAAAATCATGCTGTTTGCAGAGACAAAAGGATATTGGAGCTCACCATGTCAAGAAGTCAGACTCAGAAAGACAAATATCACATCTTTTCTCATTTGTAGAATCCAGATTTTTGTAGAAGGTATGACAGTTCTATTTGGAAGGGTTGGGGGCTACAGAGTGGGTTAAAGAGACAAGAGAGAGTTCTGGAAATGAACATGGCTAACAAACATTATATGCATATTTGAAATATCACGATGAAATGATTATTTTGTACGATTAATACATGCTAGAAATTGTAAACAGCACATATCTCTGTTGTCTGTGACTTTGATACTGTGATATCATCTGAACCTTTGGACCCATGTCTACAATTCCCTTTTCATTGATCTCATCCTTCCTGCTAACCATGCTCATTACTTAGGCTCTCAGCCACCTTAGGAATTATTTGAACACATGCCTGTCTTTCACACTCATCAGAATGTTCTTGTGAAAGCAGTGATGTAGATGGTTGACCAAAACAACCTAAAACTTCAACTAACAACACTCGCAAGTTTCCAAGGAACAGTTTCATAAACAAATTCTCTTAACTTCTCCGTTACAATCTTCCCTGTGTGTGGAGGAGTAGTAATTGCAAGAATATGTCAGGATTAAGTTGGTAAGAAGAAATAAAGATGATTTAGATGACCTCAGCAGCTAGAGTAACTTTCTTTAATTCCAGAAAGGTGGCATCTCAAGTCCTTACTACACTGGGATCAGGGTGCAGGACCCAGACACTCAATGACCAGAGCTCAAGAGAACATAGGTTACATTGTTGTGCCTGTGTCGCAAGACCCCCAAGCAAGACCACTACAGAGCCGATATCCGATGCAAAACCACACAGGGGTTTATTAATAACAAGCAAGCCCTGGCTTGGTTCATGTCCAACACTGGACACAGAGGGTGGAGGCGGACGGCCCTGAGCTCTCAGGGTGAGGGGTTTTCAAAGGGAAAAACCACAAGCAGGGTGGTACAAGCCTTTGTGTCATATGATTGGGTGAGGGTGTGTAACCTTTGAATTTACTGGTTGGTGGTTACAGTTATCATTTTAGGGGCAGGCCTGGACAAGCCCCAGGCTCTGTCCTTGAGCTGCCATGAAGGCTGGCTGGCCTCGCACATTCACATTGACCCATGCACGTAACTCTAAGTGGGTGAGGGGTCCCAGACAGTAAACAATTGGCTGAACCTTGAGCAGTCAGAGTACGTGCAGAAAGGGAGCTACAGCAAGGACTAGACTATGTCTTTTGTTCATGGCCCTCCCAGAAACTGCTTGCTCAAGTCTCAGGAAGCTGAAATTGAGGTCTGATCTCTGAGAGAAGACTGAGCAGCCTGTTATGGCATCTGCTTGGTCCTTTTAACATGCTTCAGGCTGGAGCTTTGCTAAGGATAAGGAAGGAGGAAGGGGGTAGCATTAGGGATGGAATGGAGGAGGTAGCTTTTTCCTTGGATAAGCTGTTTTGACAAGTGCAGGTCCACTGTCTCTTTTTGCAAACCAGATGTCTGGGTTTAGAGTCAGATGCCTTTCTTCTGCAATCCCCAAATAGTGGGTTTTCTGGGACTTTCAGCTCAGTTTAGGATCTTGGTTTTGGTGTCAGGGGTGTCTTTTAGTAATGATTTTTTTTTTATTTTATCCCCTGTAAAGTAATACAACACTTCACCTGGATGCAGCAGCAGTGGGTGAGTCTCAGGACTTTGGAGCCTGAACTGCTTGAAGTCTGGCACCCACTGGTTTTTTAGCCATGAGGGTAACTAAGGCCTCTCCATTTTTAAGATGGCAGTCTGAGGGGTTACTTGGTAGGATGCTGAGAGGACTCTGTTGAACAGTCAAAGTAAGGAATGTTAAAGCTACTCTAGAAACAGTATGGACTCTTCTCAAGGTCAGATCACGTGTTTGTTGCTCCCAAAGACTTAGTATTGCCTGGACTCAGACTCAGTCATAGCCACTCTCATAGAGCACGGCCTATGTCTCTTGGTGATCTGTTCCGAGCATTTTTAATTTGGCTTCCTTCATTCTCTTGACCAAAAGTTTAGCATATTTTGCAGCCTCTATGTTTTCCTTAGACTGTTGTTTCTTCAGCCCAATAGGTCACTGTCCATGTAACAGGACATGTGGGGTAACAGGACACTGAATCTTGGGTCCTGGGCTTCTGACCTTCATATAAGGGCTTTCTGACAGCACACTGGTGGACATCAACTTCTTTGGAGAGATTGAAAAGTTTCAGATTCTGATAGCTCTATTTAGCCCCAACCCTGAGGCACAGTAGTATCTGTGAGTTCATGAACATCCTTTTTTTTTAAAAAAAATAATAATAATAACCAAGCTGAGAACACCCAGGCTGGTATACACAACACATCCACCAACAGGCTTGTACTTCTACGCTCCAGTCCTTGATCTACAACAGGAATGTCCCTTACTCAACAGCAGGAACACTCTGCTCTCCAGTGCTTGATCTACAACAGGAATGTCCCTTATTCAACAGCAGGCACACTCTGCCATGGGTCAAGACACCATGCTTCACAGGAAAACCTTGTTTGTGATTCCTACCACTTATTGAGACCCCATGACCCTTCCACTCTTCACCAGGAGTAGCAGCAGCTACTTCTGTGGCCGCAAGCTTCTCATAGAATGTAGGAAGCTTGTATTCATCGTCCACTTCAAGCGTTTCTGACAGCTAGTGACTGGGAAGGAGACATTCCACTTCATCCACCTAGGAAGTGCTATGAAAAACAGCTCAGTGAATTTTAGAAGTGTTTACTTCATCTAGGTTCCACTATAGTCTTTAGAATAAAAGCTGGCTTACTATGTGCAGGACATAATCTTGTATTCAGATGCCCTTGTTTTTGATGGTTCTATATGATTTGATTTCTTTGCATATGCTTTGAAGTGTACATATTTAAAATATTTAATACTCCTGGGCATGGTCATTTATGCCTTTAGTCACAACACCCAGGAAGCAGGTACCAGGCAGATCTTTGTGACTTTGAGGCCAGCCTGGTCTAGATGATGAGTTACAGGAAAGTTGGAGTACACAGTGAGACCCTGCCTCAATAAAATTGTGTGTGTATTTGCATGTAATATAATTGCATATATAATATTATATATATAATATAATAACTAAATAATTCTAGCCCCCCAAATTGCAATTTTTCCTTCCTGGGTTTCACTAGTTGGGTTCTATTTTCTGAGAATGGTAAGGATGCCAGTTGTGTGAGATGAGTTCATGTAGGTTTCTGGCATAGAAATGATGTGCAGGAAGGGCATTTTAGTTGCAAGTCACAAAATCTTCTCCATATATGTTCAAATTCAGAAATTTAGCCAAATGGAAACCCTCTGATTGAGTAAATGCCATCTCTTTTAAAAATATTCATAAGAAAAAGACTACTATGACTTTTGTATTAATTTTCTGTGTACATGTTTATCAGTTCATTAATTTTAAAGTGTTCTTATGACTTATCCAGATTCTCACTCTTATAGAAGAGCCCATAGTTAATATTCTTCTAGTATTCACTCTAAATCTATAGTATCAATTATGTAGTGTTAGCAATCAATAAAAATGTATTGATTTAGGAATAATGAATCAGATACTTATTAAGGTACATAAAGGTTGGAAAGAAAATAATACTGGAAAGTAAGAGAAGAGACAGGAGGATTGGAATAGACCCCAAAGGCTGGATGGTCTTGAAAATTCTGCAGTGCAATAACTTTGAAAAGTATGATAGGGCATGATTACTTGCAGGCCATTGCAGTGTGTGTGTGTGTGTGTGTGTGAATGACACAGGGCAGCCCAGAGCTGCAGCAGGCTGATTTAATTTGTTTCGTTAGCAATGGCACAGACTATAAAATATGCATGTTCACATTCTAAATA
The DNA here is from genome assembly GCA_902168425.1 of Peromyscus attwateri. Taxonomy (NCBI): domain Eukaryota; kingdom Metazoa; phylum Chordata; class Mammalia; order Rodentia; family Cricetidae; genus Peromyscus; species Peromyscus attwateri. Next base: position 24,218 of record CABHPP010001419.1, read on the forward strand.
TGTATGCCTGGAGTAAATAAATAATTTATTATATAGTCTATAAATTATTTACTAAGCCATTCTAAATATATACATATTTGCATTTTACTGAAAATAAAGGAGGTAGATGAATGATCTCTTAGGATTTCAAAACAAAACAACAACAAAAAAAATCAAAGGGAAAAATGCTACAGGGTAGTGTTCTCTGTAAAAGAGAATGAACTAGCATGAGAAATCCTCAAATGAATTGAAGAAATAAGAAAATTAGTCTTCCTTGTAGAAAATAACAATTTCACCCAAATGTTGAAGTGTGAATTAATCTGGATTTTGTTTTTTAAGTCTGTGAGCTAAGCCTTTGGATTAGAAAACTAGGCAGCATAGACAAAGCCTTAAAAGAAAAATCCTTCAATTTTTTTTTTAAAATACTTGCTGGCAGTTCAGAGAAATAGATAAGATAACGCCCTGTTGGGGCTGGATGCTCAGGAAGACATTGGTGTATAGCTGGTTCATTCTTTGGAGTCACTCTGCCATTTCCAAATCTTCAGCAACGTCTTGGAAGAGGGTTATTGCAGAATGCTCTCATCCCTTCTCAAGCACATCATCTGCTGACGGGTGAAACGCTTCAGACTCATTCCTTGGCGAGCAGAGCTCTGAGTCAGAGCCATGGTGTTACATCTGTTCCCCGAATCAAGCACAGAACTGTGACTTCTGCTCTCCTACAGACAGGACTGGCTTCCTCTGTGTGGACTTCGAGAGAGGTGTGACACTACTGCCCAGAGTTTTCATTTCATTCCTTGAAAATAGCATAGCATTAATTTAGGACATATTGTTTCTTTCTAATCTGCCCAAGAACCCTTTGCCCCTGCATGCTAGCAGGGGCATCGGCTCTAGAGTGAGAAGTGCCAGGCTTCCTCCTTATTTTATCTGGAGAGTCATTGCCCCGGCCAGCAGGGCTTCAACGGGAACTCAACCACCCTAAGGATGGAATGATAGGGGCAGGAGACACAAAAGAATACACCAAGACAAGATTCTGATCAAGGTGCAACTTTATTTTTCTCCAGGAGGGTTTATATAGTTCCTGCAGGGTGGGGGGGAGCAAGAAGCTGTTATCTGCATAGGGTAGGGCAAGCTAACAGGATGTTTGTATAGGATGTTTATGCAGGATGTTGACAGGGTGAAAAGGTCAAGGGCTCTGACTCAATGTCCTGTCGCTAGGCAACCTGACCTTAAGATATTCTAGTTCCCTGTCTTATTGGGGGTCTGTATTTTTCCATTAACTAGAGGTTCTGTCCTTGTCCCTGACAAGTCATGACCAGATAGATTTACCTATGTGTGCCTCTGTTCCTCTATGTCTAAGATGATGCCAATATTATATACCTCATGGGTTTTTATGAGGATTAAAAAACATTCAATAAGCACTCAGAATGACGTCTTGTATATAGTGATTCTATGAGCATCAAGTCTGGCTGTTATCAATACATACTACTCTTCTTGATTACACTTTGGACTTTCTCAAGAAAGATTTTCCTAGTTGATTTTGGAAACTGGCATAGCTTTATCAGATGACAGGTGTTTATTGAACAAAAGGATAGACACATATGAGTAAGTATATTAGTAAGAAATTAACAAATGGAGTATAGCTAAGTGAGATATACAGTTCAGCTAGTTATAACCTTTCCTGGCAAGGTTCAGGCTAGCTATGTGCAGCTTTCTCACACAGCAGAAACATCAGTCATATAATTAATGTTCTTGTAGTTTGTACACATTAAATGCTGTTTTTCCAAATTTTTTATGTTGAAAGTGACCTGATGGTAGGGGAACATGGAGGCCTGTTGGGACCTGATTGCACAGGAAACACTGTTACTCCAGGAGTGGATCTCATAAGAAAGGAAGTTTGGCTTCATCTTGTTCTCATCGTGGTACCCAACAGCAAAGATGGCCTTTGCCTCAGTGTAGTGGGTGGTTGTTTGTGCCATGCCCTGAAGTACCACCCCTAGTGAGGCAGCAGGTAGCAGTTAGGTACCTGCCCCCCCCTGGGGGGCGTGGCCTCTGGGGACCCTTAAGACCTGGGATGCTCTTATGTGCTCTCTCTACCTAGTGGATTTTGAATGCTGAGACAGACCAGGGCAGAGCTCACCAGAGAACAGCTTGGACCTTGCCTCACCTTTCCAGGATCCTGCTACAATCCCTTATTTCTGTCTTGTGAGTTAACCCCCAAATAAATTCCTTTGATCATTAAGCTGATCCTGTGGATTGATAGTGGTTTAATCACATCACCTCGGTGTTGTACTTTATTAGCCTCCACAGCTGGAGAAGTGGTTTTCTTTTCTCTGTACGTTTCTCAGTCTGTGGTACTCTCTTACAGCAGAAAGTAGACGGTCAATAATTTATTGCCAATTTATACATCTCTTTGCCAATCCCCAAAAGAAATTCTTTCCCCTCACTTTGTAATTTAAGAGATGTTTCTGGTCTCTCCATGCAATCAGGTGATACATTTACCTGAGTAGCTAGAATAGTGGTGCCCTCAGGAACAGGATCCCTGAGCTTCCGTTGTTGACTGTCCTTGGTGAGCTTTTTTTCAGCGAACCCACATCACAAACTAAAATCCCTGCATGATAAGATGGTTGATAGCAGGGTTGTTAAAAATGACGGAGCTTTCCTAGGGTCCCCACTCCCTCTCCTGGTGACACACACTGATAATAGACACCATCTTAGAACATGGAGTCTGGTTAACCCTTGGGGTGGCTACTGGGGAGAAATTGGTAAAAAACATTTTCTCTGCACTGCCCTAGGCCTAGGCTTGACCTCTGAGTGGGAACCAGAGGCTGTTGTGTGAACTACAGCCCTGGGTAAAATCAGTTGCTGGGAGAGGCTCATCCTCAGGAAGTTTGAAAGCAGCCTTATTACCAAGGGCTGCAGCATCCTCATTGTGAATGAAAAGGCAAAATCAGACATCAACGGCACAGGAAAGGCCCACTGGGACCCCACAGAGACATCGAGCTTGGGCCAGGTATCTTGCATACATATACAGACGGGCTGCGCAGGAGAAGCTTTATGTAAGATTTTGATTTGTCCTAAAATCATTCTTAGTTAGCACTTAATCTTATTTATTCCTTGTCATTCATTCTACCCCTGAGCTTTAGCCAGTTAGCTGTATCATTTTTATCATCACAGAAATTCCTGAAAGGAAAACACTAGGGGATCAAATAATGAGAGGAAGAGAGTCTCCTGGATGAACTGCGTCAGAGACATCTATGCTATATGAAGTCCTAAAAGTAAGTTAAACTTAATATTCTGATGTAATCACCATTATGTCAAAGCAATCTCTGCCAATTATTTTTACTTTCAATGAAGGACAAAATGTCTGTCTTAGTTAGGGTTTCTGTTGCTGTGAAGAGACACCATGACCACAGTAACTCTTATAAAAGGAAAAACATTTAATTGGGGTGGCTTATATTTTCAGAGGTTTAGCTCATTATCATCATGGTGTGACACTGTGGCATGCAGGCAGACATGGTGCTGAAAAAGGAGCTGAGAGTCCTATATCTTGATCAGCAGGCAACAGGAAGTGGTCTGAGTGTCACTCTGAGCAAACCTTGAGCAAAGGAGACCTCAAAGCCCACCCCTACAGTGACACACTTCCTCCAACAAGGCCACACCTTCTCCAACAAAGCTATACCTCCTAATAATGCTACTCCTTGTGAGCTTACGGGGGCCAATTACATTCAAACTACCACAGTGTCTAACAAATTCAATTCAATATGTATTTATTAATAGAAACAATGCTGTAAGTTCCTAAATTATTTCACACCCAATTCAGGTTCAGGGGTTAATGTCTTTGTAGCTTTCTTTTTCTTTTTCTTTCTTTCTTTCTTTTTGTTTTTTTTCAGTCTCACTATGTAGCCTATTCTCTGGTTCTGGAACTCATCATGTAGACCCAGGCTGGTTGGTCTTGAACTCACAGAGCTCTACCTGCTTCTGTCTCTGCGGTACTGGGACTGAAGGTATGCACCACCATACGCAGTTCCTCATAGCTTTTGATACCTTCTTCTCCCTCTTAAAGACCACTGAGCTGTCAAGAGACAAAGTGTCAATGTTTATTTTAAATAGTGCCTTTCATTTTCCTTCGTGTTTTTATGTACATTCTAAACACTGTACAGAGGACATCCATTACTTTGGTAATCAGAAACATAATATTAAAATACAAAAGAACAGCTCAGATATCCCCTGGCTTTCTTCTGTGAAACGCTTTCTCCCTACAGGGAAGCCGTAAGAAATTGTTCCGTGTTTGTCGTTATTATTTCCATCACATCTGTTTCCTTGTTTTTGTTTTAAGGATGAACCTCCTCTCCTCTCATGGCCTCTGATTCTACTGTTGTACTGAGGTGGTTTGTGGAGGGGGAAATGAAGGGACTGTGTGTCAACAGGGCCTTGGCATTGACTTGTTCAAATTCAGTCTGACAACTATCTGGACATTCTGAAGCACGAGTTGTCCCCCGACACACGCATCTGCTCAGCTGGTGTTTTGAGGCTGAGAAGAGGCTGAGGAGAGAAGGCTGTGCCTGCTGCCTGTGTCTTCCACCTGTGTGACATTTCAAGTCTAGCAGAGACTAGGTGGAGTGATACCCATGTTTAGTACCCACTCCCTGCTGTGGGATACAAGGGCAAACGCTCTCACTGTTGCCCTTACTTGGGTCTAGCTATTATCTCTTGGTGGTGATCACCTCTGGTTTCTACCTTTTGCATTTACTTCTTAACAATTGCAAAGAAAACAAAAGATGCCTCTCCTGGGCACCCTATAGCATCTGTAATCTCTATAATCCTCTGCTGAGCTCAGACTCCTCAGGGAAAGGCTTTGCCTTGCTAACCTTCTTCTCTGCTTTGTTCCCACAAATCTTTCCTTAGGGAGTCTGTCCATGTCTTTCCTGATCCTGTTGTCTTACCCTATGAATCATGTGTATCTGGCTGAGGGTCCCCGGGCCCCAGATTCTTCTCTTGTCCATCATTTCTTCTCATTGGTCGCTTCGAAAGGCACGTGCTCATTCTCAACACTCTTCCATTGCAGTTTTCATGACCGAGAACTGGCAAGAGATTTCACGATGAGATCCTTAAGAAGTCAATGGAAATGAGCTGCATTCAGGAAAGGGGTGAAGTATATGCTTCAGTGATCAAAGTTTCTCAAATTGGAGTGACTCAAAATTCCTTTGAGTGAATGTCCTGAGTCTGGCTGAGCAGCCTTTGTCTCGTGAGGCATGGCATGGTAAGTGAAGAATTGTCTGTTTTTTGTTAGAACTCTGTCCCATCACTCCACTCATCCCTCAATACTCAGGTCAAACATTCATCTTTGATTTCTTTTCCTTCTTTCCTTCCTCCCTCCTTCCCTCCTTCCCTCCCTCCCTTTCTTCCTTCCTCCTTCCCTCCCTTTCTTCCTTCCTTCCTCCCTCCCTTCCTTCATTCCTTCCTTATACATTGAATATCTTTCTCCAGGACCCATTCACATTTAGCTATATGGCTACCCTACAATACCTTTTTTTTTTTTTTAAACCATAGTCCTCAACATGTTGTACTATAACTGTTTATTTAGGCTGTTTGCACTTCGATGGTTTTCTTCAGCATTTTCCTTTCTTACCAGGACTGTCTAGCATGGTACTCAGAGTACTGCAGGTTCTAAGTTAGGTCTCTTTAATGGATGAATGTCTATGGCCATGATCCTTCTGTTGAAGCATTGAAGACAAGAACCCATGATAGAGACCAAGGTCATTTGTGTCTCTGATGCTCTGCCCTATGATTAAATGGCCAGTGACATTGTTTCCTTGATGTAAATATAAGTTACTAATAAAGGTAAGCTTCCCTGCACACTGAGCCACATGAAGTCTCAGGGACTTCACAGGCAGGTGCCTGTCATGGGCAGGGCCAAGGGGTACCATGATACTCTTAATCTCCAATTGCTGGTGCTTAGCTAACTCACGGGACTTCCATTTTGGTGCTCTTTGTAATTCTTAATCTCTAGTGTTGGCAAGAAGAGGGTGAACAAGAAAAAAAAAAAGCCTGATGTTTTATGGCAGCTTGGCAGTCACTCATAGCTTTGGAAATCCTAGACCATCCCTGTGTTCACTGCATGGTGGCAAAACCCCAAATGTTTTAGCTCTGAAAAATGAGTTTGGTTGTTTCTGTCTGTGAGCTAACATATTCGTGCTCTACACTCTGGTGTTAACTATGTGGAGATAATGCCCTGAAATAAAAATTCTAGAGCTTGCTGGGTTCCTTCAGATCATTGTCACATTGAACAGAAGGACATGACAGAGAATACAGAATAAAAATGGATGTAAATGGACCCACATCCTATGTCTAGTCTAATGTTTGTTCTCAAGAGCACCATTGTCTTTTCTAGCCTTCAGAAGAGAACATGACTTAGAATGATCAGAGTAAGGAGTGGATTTCTCGTCACACAGTGGGGAGGCACAATTCCACAAGGACCAGTATGCAGCCTTAGGCAGCTGTGGACCCCTCGAAGTCTTAGTTTCCTTGTTTTTCTAGTGAGACTGACAGCAGCCACCTACCAACTGTTTTGATGATTGGATGAAATAACTTAGGTACTGTCTTTGGATGCTCGGTGATCAAGAGTAGTTATGAGGTACAAGCATGTTGCCCAGATCCGCTCCCATTTCAACTTCAGAGAGGGTCCCAGCAGGCAACTGATGCAGCAATCCATGGGCTGTGGAGCATTCTAGTAAAGTTGAAAAAGATTGGAGAGCAAACCTATTATGTAAGAAAACAACCAAATTCCCATGAAGCCTAATTATTTGCACTGTTTATTAATAGCTCTGTTCCTGCCCCTCTCCCCCAGCAACAAATTAGGATCTGACTGGAGATAACGCTCTGGATGAAGGGGGGTGCTCGGCCTGTCTGCAGGGGATAGCTCGTGCATAATGCATCCTGGCATCCGAAGGGAGTCGGGATGGCTGCCTGCTCTCAGCTTCCCTTTGTATAGCCCATCATAGCCCATAACAGCCTTCATTATGATTTGGGTCCCCTTTATTGCATGTATAAATAAAATCTGACAAAAGTGTGAGCAAATCCTTTCGTGGTAAAGGCTGATAGAAGAGGGCAAGAATTAATTTTATGCATGAAGAATCTCATTAAGTAGCTTCATGGAAACAAAAGGAACTGACATCAGAGACTTGTGGATGTCGGTTCTTCTGTCTGTGCGCCCCACTGTCTGCCCCCAGAAGAATTAGTCCACCAATGGCTCCTGCTGCAGCTGTTGGCTCTGATGCCTGAGCTGCACCTTTCTCCAGGTAACCAAAGCTCAGCTCCACTGGGAATTCTTTTCTTTCAATCCAGGTCTCTGGAGAGCATGCTGGCAAGGGCTTCCAAACTCCCTGAGTGAGGTAACAGGCATCAGCCTGGGGGACTGCATTGTTACAGCTAAGTGAACAACCCTTTGGGACACTGCTCCTTCTCTGCAGGAACTCGAGCTGCTAATTTTCACCACCTAGGGTGCTATCCAGCAGGGAGGGAAAGATGGGTAAGGCAGAGAGAGGGAGATGAGGCAGAGTGAGAGAGGGTGAAGTGAAGTGAGAGGGAGGGAGACTCCAGTAGAGCTACAATCCATCTACTGAGAGCAAAGAATGTAGAGTTGGCTCCAGAGTTCTGTCAGTGAGGCCCAGGTTTTCATGACTGATTCTATATTCATTCTTGATTGATTGATACCGTGTCAAATCACTACACCAGCATCCCATGTGCTTTTGATTCATATTCTGAATTAATGATCCATTACATGTGGTGTGTTTCCTGTCCCAGAAGAGATGCGGTTGACATAAAGGTGAAGCTAAGCACTTGCTGCCTTTGGCCATCTTGGTCCCAGCCTACGCCATTCATCAATACATAATGGGTGTCTATAATGTGAAGTAATTTATCACTGCTTACCTATGGTTTGGGTATAGTCAAAGATCACTTCGGACAGAAATAACTTATTACAGATTATTGTAACTGGTCAACTGTATAAATATATCTTGAGCACCTTGCTGAAGTTCATAGAAAAAAAAGGTTTAAATGAATCACTATGCTCTTCTTTTCCACCACTACAGAATGTCCCCTATGAATCAGATGATCCGATACCATGGGTGCTGCAGTGGGTATCAGAGAAAACAAGCAACAATGAAATCAGAAAGGGCAAGTGAGCAATAGGAAACATCTCTTCAATAACAGTCCATTGTTATTTACAAAACCATTCCATAGTGGTTTTGTATGAAGTCCTCTGATAAAAGGCAAGAAAATGCAGAGCCTACCAACATTTCCCTGTGCACTTGGCCATCAACAGGACATAAATAATGTTAGAATAATGTCAGAAGGGAAGCCAGTGCAGAAGCAGGCGGCAGAGTGGCAGAATTGGGGTCCAGGGTTGATTGCATCCCTTATAAACCCCTAGACTCTAAAATAGTCAATCACTCTAGGCAGGTGTCTCCTTAGAGCTCTTTTGAGGACATGGAAAGTCACCCCATGCTGCTCCTCCATGGACTCTGTGTGAATGACAGCTCTTAGAAGTCTTTAGGGAGCTGAGACTGGATGTATGAGGTGAGCCAGATTGTAATCTCTGGGCCTCTTCCAATTGTGCGCATCTGACTACTCTTCATCTCGCTGAATATTTTTGGTTCCATATGTCATGTCTTCACTTTGATAACAGTACCAAAGGGATTCGAATAAAGAGCAAATACAGCTTTGAAATGTCAGCCCCAGAGTATTGTTTGGATTTGGTTTCCAAGTTCCTTTCCAAATTGTTTTCAAAGAATTAATTTTCCTTTTGAACTGCGTGCTGATCAAGGCGACCTGTTCTATTGGCTGGGAACATCTTCATCTCTGTGACACTTCATCTTCCTTTTAAGGCCCAAACTTAATTGCCTTCCTTTCAGATGCTGTTTTTGCCTTTTGCTTTGGCTGAGACCAGAAAAGGTAATGTTTGGCTATTATTGCCTCATTTAAAGTTGAAATTATTAACTAGCTATTGCCCTACCAATTTATTAGAAATTTGCTCATTACTCATTTTGAAAGTAGTTTTGCTTGGTAGTAAGCTCATGAAGTCTGGGGGAGGTGCTGTGTTGCATTTTTAGAAACATGATCTCCAATGCAGACTTTGAATTTTGAAAACTGATTTTTTTTGTATATCTTCCTAGAATTTTTGTCTTTTCTTGTGTGGTGTGTATGTGTATGTGTGTGTGTGGGGGGGGTGTTGAGTGTGGTGTTGTGTGTAATGTATGTGGAATGTGTGTGTATGTGTGGTATGTGTGTGTGTATGTATGTGGGATGTGTGTGTTTGTATGTGTGGTGTGTGTGATGTATGTGGGTTGTGTGTGTGTGTGTGTGTGTGTGTGGTGTGTGGTGCATGTGTTTGAGTAATGTGGTGTGTGTTTGTATGTGGTATGTACCATGTGTGTGGTATGTATATGTGGTGTATGTGTATAATGTATGTGGGATGCATGTATTTGTGGTGTGTGTGTGTGTGTGTGTGTGTGTGTGTGTGTGTGTGTGTGTGCTTTCCCAGCAGGTCCATGAATGTACCTCACATATCTGTCTTACATGTTGGGCCTTGTATGGCCAACCAAGAGAACTTAATTTATTTATATAACAGCTGCCCCTGAGTCTTGTCCTAATGGTCCAAACACCAAATGATACTTCTGCCCTTTCTGCTCTTTAGACCTATTTACAAGATACAGCTGGGAAGGCTGGATGTGTGGAAGGTCCTTCAGCAGCTGGGGCAGTGGCTGCACGTGAGCAGACAGGGATGCTCTGCCCTGCCCTCGGGCTCCATGCATCCTGGATTGGCAATAGCAAACTACAGGGGTTTCAATTCGTAGTTTGAATTAGCAAATAAATATTAGGTTTCCTTATAGCATTTCCAAACTAAAAATGTTTCAGTTGATTCTTCTCCCCGCACCTCAGCTCCCCCAGGCCCTGCCCGGCCTCATACTCTCTCTCCCTAGTCATCGTCCTGCCTCCATGTCACACATGTCTCTCTGCCCCACTCTCCTCATTAATCCCATTTGTAGTTATACGTACATACATACATATATATGTACGTATATATAATGATGTATATATAATCTAACTTAATATAATACTTTCCAGATCCTTCCATTTTGTGTTATTTTAGTTTCTCTTTATAGTAAAATAGACTTCCATTGTGTAGGTGACCACATTTTTAGGGTAGCCAGGACGTCCAGCTGCAGATACACAGACGCACCTGCCGCTTTTCCAGAGCTCCTCTCCCACAAGTCTACTCTGCCATGGTGGTACCGAAACCATGTATGTTTTCAAAGTTTGCATGGTTTGAGTTTCCCTGAAGAGATTCAATACAAAGCTAATTTTTACAATAAGATCTTATTAAATTCTGACTGCGATTTGCTCAGTGGCAAAAAATGTGAGACTTTCAACTATTTGCACAGTGATTGGATATCGATACAAAGCAATGAAGCAATAACTATCGAGGGTTCTCATTACCATGAACTATATTAGCAATCGGGGTGCAGCAGTGTTTTTATAATGAAAGATTCCAATTCGTTCTACCATATGCAGAAACAGATAGGCTCAGCCTGCGAAGCTGGAAGCTTTTCACTCTATGTTCCCAGAGTCTTTTGTACTGAAAGATCATATCTCAGCCAGGATGACACCCACAGTGATTTGCTTGAAGCTACATGTTTTAGGTCATTCTCCCTTGCCAAATTTTGAGCTCTTCAAGGGCAAATCTTCGGTGTAGTGCCTGGGATAGAGTGAGTGTTCATGAAATGCTTGTTAAGTGACTCAAGAGAGCATCTCATGTTCAGGAAGACCCTGGGGTGGGGTGCAGGATAAGGCAGGCTGAACAACAGAAGACTTCCATTCTGAGAATCACAGATTTGGAGTGCAGGTTTCCAAAGTACAAAGGTTCCATAATAAACTTTGTCTCCCTCCTGCTCCCCTTTGTGATTCCCATTGCTGTGTGTTAGACATGCTAGAGAAGACCAAAATAGGCCATTTGGTCAAACTTGGCAACTTTCTATGAATTTGGAGATAGATATACCCTGTTTTTGTTTTGTTTGTGTGTGAGTTTGTGTACATGCGTGGGTGCATGGGTGAGTGCGTGCGTGCGTGTGTGTGTGTGTGTGTGTGTGTGTGTGTGTGTATAAAGCCATTTGGTCATAAACATTTTCAAGTTTCATTTCCTTTCCTTTTATCATAAAGGAGTAAGGAAACCAATGTGGATTTGAATATTTTCTCAATCAAGCTGGTCCTCTAAGTCAGCTATGTAGCTGTTTGCTACAAAAGGAATCATTTCAAAGAAAGTGTTTTACAATTCAAGCTCTCCACACAGACACAGTACATTGGCTTCTTGGTTTAATAGCAATTCCTGGGAAGGTACAACTGACCTATGCATTTATTCAATAAATATTTGTTATGGTTCCAGTAAATTAGGCCACGATTTTCCTCCATGGTTTACTTTTGGAAATAAAGCGCTAGGTAAGCCGAGAGCTCCGGCCGGTCTCCAGAGCCTTTGCAGATAGTCAATTCTCCTTTGGCACTGTGGAATCAGCAAACGCTGCAGAGCAGTCTTCCAGAATCCATCAGAGGCTGCATGCGCAGGCCTTGGCAGGTGAGAGTGGGCTGCTCCAGGTGAGATGCCAGCCAGCGAGTCAGCGAGCATTATGCGCTCCCCCATAGGTTCTCCCTCCCAAATGCACTCACCATCATCTTGCTGACTCTGCATGAGCTCAAACAGAGTCTGCCTACTTTGATTTGTTCTTTCCTCATAATGATTTCCAAAAGGCAGCAGGAGAATTGCAAATAGAGGAACAAATGAAGAGAAAAAGGTACACCCTAAGTAGTTTTTAAACAATTCATCTGGAAAGCTTATACACAGCGGCCTACATCTCTGAAGGCCATTACCAGTTCCTGGAAGGATAATACACCTACTTCCTGTTCACTGCATTTATCTTCTCTGCTGGCAGAAGGAAACTCTTCTGTTTTGCCTTGCAGGAGACCAGAGAGCAATCTCCATTTTACCTGGTCTCATCTGAGCTTATACGCCTAGGAGGGCTCTGGGCGTGGAATGTCCCATAAATATTTGTATACTTTACTCGGTGATTTCTACTCTCCTCTCTATAAGTCAAAACAAGACAAAACCATTTGAAAGTGGATACTTATGGTAGGGTCTCTTTCAAACACTGGCTAGAAAGATCCCAAGCATTCTCAGAAGAACAATGTAGCACACTGATTAGTCTTCTGATAGCATTAATATCCTCATCTCTCATATGTGGTCTAATCACCCAGGCCTGCCCTTAGCATGAAACCTATTAGGCTGTTTACCCAGAATTTACCCCCATTTCTCCTTAAGAATTTTCACTGGTTTACACAGGATTTCTTGACTATACATTCTCATGTGTCCATGCAGTCCTGAACTATGTCCCAGCTCTCCTTCAGACCATTCTGGTTCCTGTACTTACCACGATGGTGCTGAATAGAGACTTAAGGTATTTTAATCTGCATCACCTGTAACTACTGTTCAACAGCAGCTCGGCTTCTATCATGAACTAAGTAATATGCACAGAACTGGGGTTCATCTGCCTTTCTTCTTTTTACACATTATGAATTCATAAAATACAGTTATGGATTATCTACCATAGGCCAGACAGTTTTATAGACACTGGCGTTGTACTAGTTATTATAATACATAACAACTTTAGTTTCAAATAGTGTAATTCCAGTGGGAACTGTAAGTAATAACCAGGAGAACAAATAACAAAAAGGAAGTGGCAAGTGATAAACACTGTGTTGACAATAAACAGTCATGTGACAGTGGCATTTCACACTGGGTGATCAGGAACACTTCCCTGGGGACCAGTATTCAGACTGAATCCTGATGCCTAAGCAGAAGCCGGCTTACTTAAAGTTATAATAATGACTGTTGTGGTCCAAGGAAATACACAAGTAAACCTAATAGACAGAAAGAGAATAGACAGAAACTCAGTGTACCAGGAGTGGGGTTAGCACAGGGGAGTGAGCTGACATGGGGAGTTAGATAATTTTGAAATTCCATGCCTAAAATGTGATTTTATTCCAAATACATTATGAAGATATTTGCATGCTATAAGTGGGGAAGCAGCATGCTATAATTTACTTTTTTTATTTGCTTGTTTTGCTTTCTTTGAGATCCCTTTTTTTCTCTGTAGCCCCAGCTGAACTTGACCTTGCTTCTGTAGACCGAACTGGCCTCAAACTTGTAATAATCCTCCTACCTCTGCCTCCTGAGTGCTGGGATTGCAGGCCTAATCCATCACAGAGAGCTCAATATACATTTTTTTAAAAGAATAACTTTAATTCCTTCATGGCCAGTGGTTTCAGTGGACAAAGTAACACCAGGCTAACTAGTGGTCTTCAGTCCAGGCAAGGGAAGAAGGGACCCGGGCGGTGAGGAAAATGGGCAGCAGCACAGCACATTTTAGAGGCACAGTGCAAAGGGCAGCTTGAAAAATGTTTCATATCTCAGAATAAGTCATTTCCCCACAGCTAGAAACCTCCTTAGGTGCTGAGCTCACCCTTTCTTGACCTGCTTCCACGGTACATAGTGTCTACTTGGTGCTCCAGAAGCCAGACTGGACAGCTGCAGCTTTCATGAGCATTTATCTTAGAAACTTGCTTGCATGCAACTCACACACTGAGAAATTAAATCAATAGATACTGCCAAAATAAATGTCATTGCTTGGTCTCTTGGAGATGTCCCTGTGGATGTTATTTTCTTACACATGAAAAATAATTACATGAAGTTCACAGTAAGTAATTGAATGGCCACCAAAATCTTCACCTGTGCATGGGTTCTCAACTCGTGCGTTGTGACCCCTATGGGGTCAAATGACCCTTTCACAGGGGTCTCATAAGACTGTCAGAAAACACTGATATTAATTATGATTTGTAACAGTAGCAAAATTACAGTTATGAAGTAACAATGAAAGTAATTTTATGGCTGGGGGTCACCACAACAGAGGAACTGTATTAAAGGGTTGCTGCATTGGGAAGGTTGAGAACCTTTGTGTCAGAGGAAACAACACAGAGGACTTAGATTCTTAAGGACTCTCTAATTGGTTGTCCTCAGAAGTGTGGGCTGGCCTCTTGCCTTCCTTCAGACCAGACCACAAAACAGTGAACTAACTTCCAATTTCCCTGAAGGAGACTTTAATTCCAGTGTGCCCCCTGTAGTACCTTTATCCCAGGCTGCATTGGCATCATGGTGTAGTATATGGAACTAAGAATGATCGTCCCTTTTCATTTACCTGTCTTTATCGGCCTTTTGTGTCTGGTCACTTTTATATCTATCTACAAGCGTGTTTTTCCAGCGTTGTTTGATTGCCATCGTGAGGAAAAGTTGGCTATTCATTTTTAAAGTAGACAAAATATAAAACGCAGCTGGGGGATGTGGTTTGTCTAAGAATGGTTCCCATAGGCTCATATATTTGAATGCTTGGTCACCTAGGAGAGGTGCTATTGGAGAAAGTTTAGGAGGCATGGCCTTGTGGGAGGAAGTATATCACTGGGGGTGGGCTTTGAGGTTGCAAAAGCCCGTGACAGGCCTGGTCTCTCGCCCTCTCCCTTCCTCTTGCTCTCTCAGTCCCTCACTCTCACTCTGGCTTTCTCTGCCTGTGGATCAGGATGTAGCTCTCAGATACTGCTCCAGCACCATGCTTCCCGCCATGATGATGATAGACTAAGCCTCTGAAAGTGTAGGCAAGCTCCCCTCCCCCGTTAAATGCTTTCTTTCACAGGAGTTGCTTTGGTCATGGTGTCTCTTCATGCCACACAACAGTGACTAACACAACTGGTTAGTTAACCAGTGTGTTTACTACACAGATTGATGTTTAACTCTCAGTACAACCTTTCCTCTCTAGCACAGGCAGATGATACATTTATTGAAGGGAAAAATCACTCAAAGGAAAGACTATGGGACTTAAAAAATGCCATTGCAAAGGTCTGGCAGACCATGAAAACCACAGCTGAAAGTGCACCGTGGGAGAGCCAGGTAGGAGCTCTGATGTCAACACTGCTTCTGTTGCGAGTCTCCCAGAGCATTGTAGGTGTCCTGACTCTTCTAGCATCGATTCTCTTTAGACAGAGCTGCAGCTGTTTTCAGGATACTGCTATTACTGTCTCTGCCATTGTTAAATTTAATTATAGGATGTCCCTAGTTCTTTGTGTCCATCTACTAAGATTCGGATTCAGGGTGCCACATACCGTGCCTCGGCTGGTAAGAAGCAGGAACTCTAGGCTACCATCTTGGGCTTCCTCAGATGTAAACAGCCCTCTGTGTCTCAGCCCTTCACTCTAAAATGTAAATGTACATTTTAGAAATGCCTTTGGTGAAAGGCTGTTGGAAAACTCTCTAGATGTATGATAACATTAAACATCTTTATTTATATTATTTTCCCCCAACAGTTTAATATACATACCAGTTACATAAGCTACATGCAGTTAAACTATAGTATTTTATATATGTACATATGTATCTTATACATACTGAGTAATATACATACTGATTAGCTGGCCAGGGAACTGTATTTTATACACTGCAGACTTTAGAAATGAGCAGCCAAATTTTGTATGCAATGAAAATTAAGCAATGGTAGAAAAACAAACCTTTCTTACTTTCTCTCTATGTATATACGCATTCTACGTGTGCTTGCCTGTGTGTATGGGTATGTAAATAACCACACCCACACTGATCAGGATGTACAAACTTTTGATCTATGTTGAAGATCCTTTGTACTAATTAACATGCCTTTCTAATTGGCACCCTGGCTTTCCCTAATCAATTATAGATTGACTTAATTTTTCTATAATCACATAAAAGTGTGATTATACCAAGTTTGTTTATATCTTTTTCTCTTTCTTTCTTTCTTTCTTTCTTCCTTTCTTTCTTTCTTTCTTTCTTTCTTTCTTTCTCTCTCTCTCTCTCTCTCTCTCTCTCTCTTTCTTTCTTTCTTTCTTTCTTTCTTTTTTCTCAACATAATTACTTCAAATTCACCTAGGTTTTCGCCATGTATTTGTGTCTGCATAAATGTTTGTATGACAAATACATATGTGAAAGCTAACCAGTGTTGTGTGTGTGCGTGTGCATGTGTGTGTGTGTGTGTGTGTGTGTGTGAATGTTGTGTAGGGGTCAAAGATTACTTTCCAGTGTCTTCTTCTACTGCTCTCTCCCATGACTTTTTGGGACACTGTCACTGATCATGGTGCAGTCTCCACTAGCTTGGCACCGCTGCTCAGTGAGTCTTTGGATGCGCCTGTCATTCCCTGCCTGCTTGGGAATCCACACTCGGGTCCTCACACTTGTGCAGTAAGCCAGTAAGCACTTCACTCACTGAGCTGTCTCCCCAGCCCTTTGTTTGTGTATTAATACTTTAACTTTGCAGGAGTATGCCATTGGGTAAGTACACTGGAGTTTGTCCATCTGCTACTTTACGGTTGCTGCTTGAGTTGTTTCCAGTTTGGGAACCTTGCAGATAAATTTTTGTAGTATGACTCTTAATGGTACTTATTAATAAAATCAAACCTGAGGCCAGTTATTGGGGTGAACTCTGGAAGATCAGAGAAGCAGAACAAGCCACAGCCACCTCACCTTGCCAGTTCCTCAGCTGATTCTGTTTCCTCAGACTGGGAGCCTCTGAGTCCTCATCCAGGATGGGTCTCAGCTGAACTGTAGCTCAAAAGCCTAAAAGCTTAACCAGCCAAATGCTTAACCAGCCAAATGCTGCTAGTTTCTGGTCTTCACGCCTTATATATCTTTCTGCATTCTGCCATCACTCCCTGGGATTAAAGGCTCACTTCTTGGGATTAAAGGTGTGTGTCACCATGCCTGACTATTTCCAATGTGGCCTTGAACTCACAGAGATCCAGAGGGATTTCTACCTCTGGAATGCTAGGATTAAAGGTGTAAGTGCTACCATTTTCTAGCCTTTGTATCTAGTGGCTGTTCTGTCTCTGACCCCAGATAAGTTTATTATGGTGCACAATATTTTGGGGAACACAATTCCACCACAAATTTTCTTATGAATTTTATCTATAAATATTTGTTTATAGATGTATAAACATTTGTTTATAGATGTGCTTTGGAGTAAATGTTCAGACTTTCTGGGGGAATATCATACGTAGGGATATGTTTGTCGTTTAAAGAAGCTGCTAAATCTTTTTCTACGCTCCTTGTAACATGTTGCAACCAGTGGTGAAGGAAGACTCCATCAGCTCTGTGTCCTCATCCACCCCTAATGTGGCAGAAAATACATATAATCAGGCCATTGCAGCCCTGGAATTGTTACAGTTCAGGTCCAGCATAAATGACAGATCTTCTTCCTAAAGCGGCATATAAAGTGTAAGTAAATACTTCTAACACTATAGCAATCACTATCCTATCACATTTATGGTCAAGAACGGAAAAATATTGTAACCGGGAGTCACAGAGAACAGGAGAGGTTAGCTCCCCAAAACAAAGAAAGAAAGAGTGACCCCAGAGGAATAAAGAAGGGATTCTGGAGCATCATACTACTAGATGTTTTGGAATTATTTTAAGATTAAAGAAAACTATAGTCACAATGTTGGATAAAACTGGTCAATATTTCACAAAGAAGACAATAGGCTTCTTGGAATTTTATATCTGCAAAGCAGAAGTTAAGAAGAAAAGTGGCTTAAGATTTAAAAAAAAAAACTTACAATATATAATAAAGTATAGTGTCACCTAATAAGGACCCTGTGTGCTGACCCGAGTTCAGTGGAAGACTAGACTTGAGTCCTAGAAGAACTATGGGACATGCAAACTTAAAGCCCGCACTGTGAAACCATACCCCATCACCAGCTGATTACTCGCCGTTACAATGAAAAGATTCTGTCAGTGTAACATAGAAAGTGAAAGGTTAAACAAATTTACATATCCCCAAAATAAAGCAATCTAACTCTTGGCTTTCAGGAACACTCCCTGTCATATTGGTACATTATGTATCTTCCTTTAAACCTAATGCTACTTAATAATTTGCTTAGCTACTGGGTGTATATGATGTCTCCAGGGAAATTGATTATTTGAGTGGAACTCAAGTAGAAGTATAAACTACCCCCTTTAAGACATAAATCTGTCTTCTATTTCTATATGCCCTATAATTCTGTATATATTTAGTATTAGAGTGTAGATGTCAGCTCCACCATCGATATCAATTTATTATGTAATAACAGTTTGCTGATGCACTACAGAAATAAAGTGTATTGATTGATGGAAAAGAGACTGGTATGGAATTCTGGCCTTCCTAAAATGTTCCAAAACTTAAACTAAATAAGTTGTTCACATATCTTAGAGTTGAGAAATTAGTCATGAATATTACATGAAATTATTGCTATTACAAGGAGCATTTCATTGAGAAGTCATGTGAGTGAGTTCTAAATCGAAAGTGAAGAAGACTGATGGGTCAAAAGCTTCAAGTGTACTGGAATCACATGGACATTTTTAGTCTCCAGCTCTGTCTCAGACACTTGATGTCTCTGTTACGTTTAATTGCTGTGGTCTTTCTTTATTAGTAAACGTTGTATCTTTACATGCAAGCACTAATACCTTGTCCCTTAATATATTAAAAGTCCTTACAATCAGGTTTATTTGTCTTGGTTTTCCTTGTTCATTCATTAATCCCAAACTGCAAATCCAGAGGTCTCTCAATTGAATGAAACTGCCTTCAGTTCCAGGGGCTGAATGGTGTGGCTATAGCAAAACCACAGTGACTAAAAGGCAAAGGTATCTTATTTTATGTGCTCTGCCACACCTGATTGACTCTCTCATGTGGAAATATTCTATATCCAGGCTGTTTCTTCTTCCTCTTCTTCTTCTTCTTCTTCTTCTTCTTCTTCTTCTTCTTCTTCTTCTTCTTCTTCTTCTTCTTCTTCTTCTTCTTCGTCTTCTCCTCCTCCTCCTCCTCCTCCTCCTCCTCCTCCCCCTTCTCTTCCTCCTCCTCCCCCTCCCCCTCCTCCTCCTGCCCTCCTTTTCTTCTTTCTCTTCTTCCTCTTCTTCTTTCATATGCTAGCCTTGAACTCATGATGTAGTTAAAATGACCTTGAACTTTGACCCCCTTGCTCTTACCTTCTAGTGCTAGGATTACACATGCTCCAACATGCCTGTTTTAGTGCAGTCCTGGGAGCCAAACCCAGGGGTGTGTGCATGCCAGGCAAATACTTTTCCAACTGAACTCGATCTTCAAATGGAACTGGGCTTCCAAATGAAAAGCCCCACATCTGACATTGAGAGGATACTCAAGCACCTCAGTAACACTCCTGGAATTACTGAAAACAGAAGCAATTATTATACATTAATCTATTCTAAAAACAAGTGAACAAAGTCTTCTAAAGAGATGCCTCATGAATTAGATCTTCCTTTCTGAGGACAGAATAGTAACCAGGATTTTGGTGCACCGGCCTGAGGACAATTTGAGTTTCTTATACTGCCTCTTTGATATTGCTGCTGTTTCAAAGGCTTGTACCATGTTTAAAGCTGGGGCAGCCATCTTGTTTTAGTTTGAGCTACCGAACTTACCAGCAGCCATCTGTATGCAGACAATAGCAGACTCCTTTTGACAAAGGCAGAAAAACAAACAAAAACCTCCCCTAATTCTACTAGTTTATTAGACTTTAGATGGCTCCTATTTTAAACTATGTCCAATGGAGACAGCACACTGTGAAGTGATAGCCACATAAAACCTCATTATCTGAGGATAATTGGTATTGGAAAAGGCCACTTAAGGTGAAACCACATTCAATGTTATAGGGAATGGTGAAAAAAAAAAAAAAAAAGTTTAATTTGGGATTTTATCTTAAAAAATTAAACTAAAATTGGTGAAATGATTTAATTAATGCTAACCACTTAGGATATAATTATATCTATGGGCTTAGGACTTTTGTGATTTTTAACAGGGTATAGAAATATAACGGACTGATTCTCCCTCTCTCGGCACCCATTAATTGCTTGCAGCTAGCTCTTCCTCTGGGGAAGTTTTGAGATTTCCCACATTCACATTGGCCTGTCACTTACTGTTGTCACTGTACAGGTTTCATTTAGGTGGCAATGTTTTTGAGATTCCTTGGGTGAAGTTTCCCCATCATCCATAGCTCCCAGCAAACATACCGGTCCTTTGTCTCTTAAAGTCTTTCCACCCCTCCATCCACAATGTTCCCTGAGTATTGTGTTTAGAGGTTTGTATCAGTTTGTGCTAGCACCTCATAGTCATTGTTCTCTGTAGCTGGAGTTTTCTCCAGTCCTGCCCAGCACCACGGACCCCGCAACCACTTATAGAATAATCACTCAGAAACATATTAATTAAACTACTGGGCCATTAGCTCAGGCCTACCACTGACTAGCTCTTACATTTAACTCAGCCCATTTCTGTTCATCTATATGTCGCCACCTATTCTGTGGCTTTACCTGTTGCCTTTACATGTTGCTCCCTGGACAGCAGGCTGGCGTCTCTCTGACTCCGCCTTCCTGTTCCCCCAATTCTCCTCTCTGCTAGTCCCGCCATACTTCCTGCCTGGCTACTGGCCAATCAGCGTTTTATTTGTCAATAAATCACCCACAGCAGTTCTCCTTATATATATTTTCCCTTTTATTGGAAATAGATTCTTTTCTCATACAATGCGTCCTGATTACAATTTTCCCTCCCTCTGCTCCTCCCAACTACTCCCCACCTTCCCTTCCATCTGGGAAGGGAATTTTGATCAGTTATAAATTTCTGTTATAGTCTCTGTCACAAAAATGAGTGTCTCTGATGGGGGTGATGAGAGCTACCAACAGTTACAAATCATGCTGGCATAGGAAAGTGACAGTAGTAGGTTCTCTCTAATGTCTATGACCTCACCAGCTACCATTAATTGATGGAGTTTATAGTATGAGCCATGACTTCCCACCAATTGAGTGAGACTTAAGTCCCACTAGGTGGTTGTTCGTTATATGCAAAATATAAATGTCACTATTGCACCCTTGGGGACATTCTGCCCTGGCTTCACAGCTGGGTAGGATCATTGATTGCTTTTCCCCTTGGCAGCTGACATAGCACTCTTTGGGCACTATGAGAGCTATCCCAGTGCGGAGGCTTCCAGGTCAATTCCTTCAAATACCAAGTCCAAAGTGTGTAATGTCTTCAGCAATAGAATTATTCTTCCAAGGGCAATGGAATAGCCTGTGAAGAAAATACAGTATTCATGTATGAAATTCTCAAAAAAATAAAGTTATAATTAACAAAAATACATCGCAAACTTTTATTAAAATGTAGTTTTTTAAATTGATGAGATAAATATCACAGAATTTATTTGGGCAGTTATATAAATGTACCCACAATCACGTTGTATAAGATTTCTCTCACCCTAAAATGCTTTCTTACAGTGCTTTTAGTAGGTCTCTATTGCCAGTACCCCAGAGACTTGCCAGCCACTTCCTGACACCATGGACTGCCCCTTTGTAGAAATTTAGTCTTGTCATGTTTTAGCTAGTGTTACTATTGCTGTGATGAAACACCACAACCAAAAGCAAGTTGGGGAGGAAAGGATTTACTCAGCTTATGCCTCCACATCACTGTTCAACATCTGAGGAGGCCAGGACAGGAACTCAAACAGAGCAGGAGCCTGGAAGCAGGAGCTGATGCAGAGGCCATGGAGGGTTGCTGCTTACTGGTTTGCTTCCCATGGCTTGCTCAGCCTGCTTTCTTATGGAACCCAGGACCAGAAGCCCAGGGGTGGCCCCACCCACAGTGGGCTGGGCTTCCCCACATCAATTACTAATTAAGAAAATGCCCTAAGGCTGGGTCTTATGGAGGCATTTTCTCAGTTGGTTTTCCATCCTCTCCAGTGACTATAGCTTGTATCAAATTGACCTAAAATTAGCCAGCACCCAGAATAAAATGTTACTCAAATTTAGTATTTTTAATTTTGAATTTGTTTCTGCTTTGCTACATACATAACTAATTTGATCTTTAGCTGAGAAATAACTCATGGTGTGGTTATCATTGGTTTTGTTTGTCTTACAGGTTCGTAGATGTTTGGATTGCTTTCCTGTTTGAAGCATGATGGGAAATAATGCAATACGTAATGGTAAACAAATCTTCATACAGGTCTACACCTTCATTTCTCTTAAGTAAATACTGAGAAGTGAAACTGTGGGGTCATGTGGTAAGAAGATGCTTAAAAACTTCAAAAACTGTGAAATTGTTTTCTGACATACAATACTTATCAGCATTTCCACCAATAAAGCCTGAGTCTTCCAGTTTTCCACATGCTTCAACATGCTTGAGATTGCCTCTCTCTGTCCGTGGCCATCACAGTGAGGGAGTAGGATTGTCTCAGCATGCCTGCAACTTTCACTTTTGTAATGTCTAATAATGTCTATGCACTATTTGTGTTATTTTATTTATTTGTATGCATAGTTCTTGCATTTTAAAAGGGATTTTTAAATATTTTCTGACTTATCAGAGGTATTATTTGAAAATGGTTTTTCTCATTTAATGGCTTGTATTTTCAGCTTAATGGTAATTAAAATAATTGGGTTTTTTGTTGTTGTTTTGTGTTGTTTTCATAGAAGTCTTTTCTAAGTAACCCAGGCTGGTTTTAGAAGCAGGGGGATCTTTTTGAGTTTGAGGCCAGCTTATGTCTACATTGTGGGTTTCTCTTTTTGTATATTATTGAGAATTTTGAATGTGGTACAGTATGTTTAGATCATATCATCATATCCATCCCTTCTGCCAATTTCTCCTGGACCTCTGCCCTATACCCCTACCTCCAACCTCTTGTTTCTTCTTCTTTTTTTTTACATTATTTTCTTATAACCCATTGAGTACAAATAGGCACTTAAATTTTTGTATGTTATTTTGAACTTTCAGAGTTTTCATTTCTAGTAATGCAGTGTGCATCAATCTCACAACTATCCCCTTTCTTAAGTTTGATTATGGTCTAGAGTGTGTGTGTGTGTGTGTGTGTGTGTGTGTGTGTGTGTGTATTGGGAATTATTTCCATAATCTAAAATTTAAATATATAATGGAAAATATATTTCACTGGTAAGATCACACTGTTTGCAGACAAGAACAATTTTAACTTCTTTCCTTTCCAAGCACACGTCCTTCACACTCAGATTTCCAACTATCTCTCTACCTTTCCCCTGTGCAGCCATCTGCAGACTTCCTATTGTGTAAAGCACACAGACACCACATAGCACTGTACTCTGGGTTTAAAATCAGTGTCTGAGTCAGTGTTCTGTTGCTGTGACCACTGCAATCCTTATAAAAGAAACCATTTAACTAGGACTGACTTACAGTTCGGAGGTTTAGTTCATATTCACCATGGCAGGGAGCATGGCAGCAGACAGGCAGACATGGTGCTGGAGAGGTAGCTGAGAGTTCTGCGGATGGATCTGCAGGCAGCAGGAAGAGAGGGTGAGACACTGGGCCTGGCTTGAGCTTCTGAAACCTCAAAGCCCATGTCAAATGACACACTTCCTCCAACAAGGCCACACCTACTCCAACAAGGCCACACCTACTCCAACAAGGCCACACCTCCGAATCCTTCTCAAGTGCTGCCATTCCCTGATGACTAAGCTTTGGCATTTGTGAGCCTATGGGGGCCATTATTCAAACCACCACAGTCTGTTACATTAAAGACATATCTTGCAGACACGACATACCATGGTGAAGTAGTATCTAAGAAAACTTCATTCTCTGAGTGAGTTGATGCTCAACATTTATTACTCTCTGGCCATATTGCCCTTCATTTCCATAAAACTTACCTAACATATCTACCTTTATTTCTTTTGGACTTTCTTTCTTTCTTTCTTTCTTTCTTTCTTTCTTTCTTTCTTTCTTTCTTCCTTCCTTCCTTCCTTCCTTCCTTCCTTCCTTCCTTTCTTTCTTCCTTCCTTTCTTTCTTCTTTCTATATTCTCTCCCTAGATACTTTG
Organism: Peromyscus attwateri; assembly: GCA_902168425.1. NCBI lineage: Eukaryota > Metazoa > Chordata > Mammalia > Rodentia > Cricetidae > Peromyscus > Peromyscus attwateri. Next base: position 48,178 of record CABHPP010001419.1, read on the forward strand.
CAGCTGCTTCCTTCCATCATTTTCCTTATTCTTGTTTCTAATTTTAAAAAATCAGGTCAAAACAAATCTCCCTAAGAAAACTTCACTGCTGACACCGTTCTCTTCTCTGCTGTACGATTCTGTTTTACTCAGAGGACTGACAAACACCAAATGTTATCTTTTCTTCCTGTGTGTGTGGGGGGGAGTGTGTGGTGTGTGTATGTGTGGTATGTGTGGTGTATGTGCGTGTATGTGTGTGTGTGTGTGTGTGTGTGTGTGTGGTGTGTGTTTGTGTGGTGTGTGGTGTGTGTGTGTGGTGTGTATATGTGGTGTGTGTGTATATGTGTGTATGTGGTGTGTGTATGTGGTATGTGTGTGTGGTGTGTGTGTATATGTGTGTATGTGGTGTGTGTGTATATGTGTATGTGGTGTGTGTGTATGTGTGTCTATGTGGTGTGTGTGTGGTATGTGTGTATGTGTGTGGTGTGTGTGTATGTGTGTGGTTTGTGTATGTATGTGTGTGTGTGTATGTGTGTGGTGTGTGTGTATGTGTGTCTATGTGGTATGTGTGTGTGATATGTGTGTATGTGTGTGGTGTGTGTGTGTGTGTGTGTGTGTGTGTGTGTGTGTGTAGATTTTCATGCCCACGTGTATATCCATGAAGGCCAGAGGAAGGTAGTAGCACTCTATTTTATCACTCTATGTCCTTCAGACAGGGTCTTTTGCTGAGCCTGAAGCTAGGCTGGAAGCCAGCAAGCTCAAGAGTCCAGATCCTACTGCTTCCACCTTTGATAGTGCTGGGTTCCAGGCATACGGCCATGCCCAGTTCACGGCCATGCCCAGCTCACGGCCACGCCCAGCTTTTTCCAGGGGTGCTGGGGTCTTCATGCTCCTGCAGCAAGTGTTCTTACCCACTGAGCTATTTCTCATCTCCTTGTTTTTCCTTTCATATGTTTATTTTTTCTCCAACCCCTAAACTTGACTATAATTTATATGAAAGGACTGTATCATTTCCACAGAACTCCAGTGTTCACAACAGTGCCCATCTCAAAGTACATGTACTTTTCTCTCTTTTCACATATGATTGACAGAAAAAAAAAAAAAACAATGAGAAAATGTTTCAAGCATGCAAACCAAAGCATTTAAAGAGTGATTTTCATACTTTCGCTTAGTTTTTACTATAAAACGGGCTGCAATTTGTTACAGGGATTAACTGTTCTCAGAAGAGGAAGGGACATTAAATAAAGGTAATGGGAACATTCTGGTGATGTGTTGAGCTCCAAAACATGACAGGATCTGAATCCTGAGGACTGTCTGTCAAACAGGAATATTCTGTTGCCTCTGGATGTCTATGTAGATTTCTTCCAGCAGTTACTTTGGGAATTATACATCTAAATTCTAGATTTGGAACTCTGTAAACTGTAGACCAACTCTTATCGTGGACATACATCCTGCCTGCTGCTCTTCTGTCCTGTGCTTGCCATCGCCTGAGTCCTTAGCCTGCAGCTCCAAGTGCTGGCATACCGGGATGCAAAGATGTGGGGCAAATGGTGCTGAGGCAGAGCCTTGGGGAGTGTTCCAGCGCACACGCTAGTGTCTACTCTCAGGCCCACTAGTGTCTACTCTTGGGCCCACCAGATTATTTACTAGTTTCCTTGTTGACATTGTCTTGACAAGTAACTCTGGGAATTCAATGCATTTTTCCCCTTCAGCTAGATGCTGCCAGAATATTTGACTTTCTGGATGTGTCAGGCAGGCTTGGTAATTAAATGGCTCAGCATTTTTGTTTGTCAGGGTGATATAACATAGGGGGGGGGGGAATGTTTGCTTTGTGAAGCCTTGCCATAAAACCTTCAGGAAGGATTATACATCATCAGGCCTTTGGCTCCCAAAGGGAAGTGTTCTGAAAGACAAAACATCTTTAGTGTCAATTTTCAACCAGGAGAAAATTGAACAGAATGAAGCTTGACATGTAGAATGGCTTTTGTAAGTTGTTTCACAAGTGAATCACAGGAAGGGTCATTCTGAGGGTGTTAACAAAAGGCCAGCGGACATGCTTCTGGGAATTTGAATAGTGCCTGGGAATCACCTTACATTTGTGTGTTCATAGGCCATGGCCCGAGCCACATTCAAACTTACAAGAATGGGATCCAGTCATCGTTTGTGGTTGCAGAGTTTGTATTTGAATATTGTGATTGTGTCTATGCAAAGTGTGGGTGAAAACACCTGTACCTTCATTACCTATGCTTGTGCCCGGAAAATCCCTCTTCCGCCAAAAACGCCTGTATCTGCACAATTTTAAAAACTGTCCGACAGTAGCACTTTTCTGTATACAGTTAATAAAATAAAATAAAATAAAATAAGGCCACCACAGCTGCCTCTTTAAATCATAGGAATTTAATCTGGGAAATGACTGCTGATACCCTATGATGATACCCAGTTCCAAAAAATATATTAAATAAAATAAAGAAAAAACAAGGATTGTTAAGGGGAGTATATCTCTCCAATACCATGTTCATTTTGGAATAACAAACTAGTACAATTAAGAAGCTCTATCATTCGGGCACTGTAATCGACAGCAGTCACCATGCTAGAACAAACATATGGCACGGAATATCTGCTTGGGCTGTTCCCAAGCATGTATTTTTGTACATTAATTATGAATCAAACTAATACATTCATTTCATTGCTTGCTTTTCCCTTCTTAATTCACAGGGTTTTTTGGAACATGTTACAGTTTTTAGGTTTGTTTCTATTGTCTTTCTGTTTGTGGGGGGAAATCAATTCAATGTGACCACAAAGGCAACATAGTAACTCCCAGCCCTAACTCATGACGTCAGTCGCAGGAAGAAGAAGAGGCATGGCAACACCTACAGAGGAAATTTCTTCCACTATATTAAAAAATGGAAAATAAAGTGGAGTTTTATTTTAATGTTTGTGAATATATTTCACCATCCCCTATTTCTCCTGGTGTCTGAACAATTATCCTGGTAAGTACAAAAGGAAATCTGTTTTGGATCGATAGTGACGGGCTGAGTTTAATTGGTCCTCCGGATGAGAGCCGCTGCCACAGGTAACAACAGAGACATGACAAGATGCAGGAGTGGATTCACTTCTTAACAGAGCTCCGCATCCTCATCCTACGCTTGGGCTTTTCCCGGGAACCTGGAGCGACTGGGAACAAGAACCTCCATGGTTGTGTTGTGGCATCCCACACAGGCCAAATGCTAATCCGGAGAAGCTTTAAAGCAGGGGGCCTTTTAGTATTAGTCATGCTGATCAATTTTAATTGAAAAAGAAAAAGCATTCATTGTGCACAGTATGGCACCGGGTACATCCACTAATGGAGCTGCTAGCGGGGAAGCCAGAGTTCCCTACTTGTTTATCTCCTAAGAAGTCTGTCCCCATTTGAGGAAATCCTCATCCTGAGAGGAACGCACACAGAGTCCAGAGACAGAAAAGCATCACCACCATGCTGGCCAGAGTAATCAGGTCATCCCTGGCTGTCACCATGGAGATGCATGCCGCGGTTCGCAGCTCCATCACATTCCTTGCTGCAGTCCTTAAGAGAAACCAAGCTGTTGGACAGTGGTGACTATTGTACGTTACTATTATTACTTACTGACAACTTAGTAAACATGAAAATGAAGCATTTTCCATAAAGCATCCAATTCTCCCTTAATCGTGGCTCTGTATAGTCTGTGCCAGTGTCAGTTTGGGGACTTTACTGCCCTGTCCAGGCTGACCTTCTTGAGTGTGCCTCTCTGCCCTCTTTGACAGCTCTGTCCTGCATTTTCTTCTGTAATCTTGAAACTGAAAAAAAAAAAAAAAGCTAGAACTTTTCTGGATATCTGCAGAACTGACTCCCTTTTGGTTTATCCTTTGTCTGGATATCGTCTTTTAAGAAAGACCTTTCATCCCGTGGTGACTACTGGGTATGGCCCTTAGACTGTCCAGTCTGTGACCCTCCCGGACCTCATGATCAGCTGTCTCTGCTTTCTTGTTCTTTATGATACTTTGTGCATTCTAAAGCTGTCTTGTCCACTTACATACTTTCTGTCTTCCTCCCCCAAATGAAAGCTCTAGAGGGATGAAGCACCTCTCCACACCGCTGTGGCATGAGCACTAGGAACTCGTCTAGCACCTACAGCTGCTCCTCCAACACCTGTGGCAGAACGAATCTGCCGTCATCAAATGTAACAGTCAATTATACTCTAGAGACACAAAGGCAAGTGTGTTGGTTACTTTCCCATTGCTGTAATAACAGATCTGGGCAAAGCAGCTTAAGGAAGACGGTTTATTCTGGCTCACGGTCCTTCATGGCAAGTTAGTCACGGCAGCAGGAGTGTGGAAAAGCTGCTCACATGGCATCTGTAGGCGGGAAGAACCGAGAAATGAATTCTGGAGGTCAACTTGCTTTCTTCTTTTTATTCAGTCCAGGGTCCCAACCCATGGGATGGTGTTGTCTATACTTGGAGTTCTGTTCCTACCTCAGTTTACCTAATCCAGAACTTCTGTCTCAGATATGCCCAGGGTTTTTTTTGCATCTGTGGTGCTTCTAGGTCCTGTCAAGTGACAATCACTATTAACCATCATCACTGATGATCCTCTGAGTAACTTATCTATAGGCAGCAAATGACAGTGAAAGGCTGTGAAGTACAGCATACCTAGTCTAGAGTCTAGAAGTGCAGGGGGAGTCAGGGCAAGAGAGCCTTTTCTCTAAGAATTGCCTCACTTCTTCAGGAAATCTACTCCATTCACGTAATTTCTCATAAACGTAACTTCTCATAAATGTAACTTCTCTGCTTTGGGGGAAGAAGAAGGTTTCATCATGAGATGGAGAGGAATGGAACCATTCCACAGTTCTAGCATTCCCAGAGCTCCATCTGAACAGTGTTTTCCTTCCTATAACATAGCATTTTAAAAATAAGTAAGCAAAAATGAACGTTTAAATTAAAAACAGAAAATATCCAACCCTCTTGAATTTTGCTTTTGGGATTTGTAAAACCCAAACTATTTCTGTTCTTCATGTTACTTGGCTTTTAATAATATTTTATCTTACATATAACAAAATTTATAACTTTACAGTGTATAGCTGGGCCCCAGGAGATGCTTCTGTTGATAAAATGCCGATTACACAAACATGAAGACCTCAAGTGGAAGCCTCAACACCCATATAAAATCCAGTGAGAGGCAGTGTAAGCCTGTAACCCTATCACTGGGGAGGCAGGTACAGGTGGATCCCTGGAGCTCCCTGGTCAGCCAGCCTACCTGAATCATGAACTCTAGCTTCAGTGAGAGAATTGGTAAGTGACCAAAGGAGATATATTCAATTTTGACATCTGTCTTCCACAAGCATGTGTGCACTTGCACTTACTTGTGCACACACCCATATAAATACACATATACACACCGTGAACACACGTGCATACATACAAAGTACAGTTGACCAGTTTAGAGTATTCAAAGAGTTAGGCAGTTGCAACCATTATCAAACCTCTTCATCATCCTACCAATAAAACTCAGAATCCATCAGGAATATCTTCCCATGAGCTTTTCCCTAGCCTTCAGACCCCACAAATGTACTCTCGGACTAAATTCTAGACATTCAATATTTAAATAGAAACATACAACAGGGGAATTTTACATCTAGATCCTTTTATACTTCATCTGGATTGTAGGTAGGATTATAGGATTCACTTCTTCTATAAGATCATGTAGCATTCCATATGCCCCTTTATGTTTAGCTATTCATCAATCATTAGACGTTTGAACTGCTTCTACTTTTTGACTTTTACAGTTGACACTGCAATGTTCATTTTTAAACCAGTCTATAGATGGGCAAATGGCTACGGTTCTCTTGGAAGTATGTCTAGAAGTGAACTTACTGGATCATATGTCAACTCTTTGTTTTAACCTTTAAGGAAATGCCAAAACATTCTCTGGAACAGCCATGCCATTTCACATTCTCATTTTCAGCTTTCAAGGCACCATTTGTCAAAAGGGTTCGCTTCTTTGGTGTGTTCCCTTTTCTTCTTTGTCAGAGACTTTCTGATTGGATATGTGTGGATGTATTCTGAGTGTTCTGTGTTACTCCAATGACACTTTGGTTTTGGAAAACCCCACACTATTTTGACCACACAACTGAGATCATCTTGAAGCCTTGTCTAAGTATTCCAACTTTACAACTCTTTCTCTTCTGTCTCCTCCTTCTCCTCCTCTCTCTTCTTTAAATTTGTGCTTTGATTCTTTAAGGTTAGAGTCAGTTTGTAGATATGCACCAAATACCTTGCTGAGATTTTGATGGAGATTGTGTTAACGTTATAGCTCAAGATGGAAGAACAGATAGCTTGAAACTATCAAGTCCTCCTGTCAACAAACGTGATAGTCTCATTTATTTCGTTCCTTGATGCTTTGTGATTTTCCTTCCATAGATCTTGTCATTTTTATATATTTATATCAGATACATTGTCCATTAGCATAACAATAGTATGCCCTTAACAAATAGTATGCCCATAACAAAAGTTCATGCCCTTTTATGTCACATGAGTCCTGGAACATTACTAAAAACTTCCAGGAACCTCGGCTTACCACAGTATGGTAGTTTAAAGGCTATTGGGGTGGCTGATACTTGCAAAATCCATCTTTATTTGGACATGTTTGATCAGATTACAGCTCCAGGGAGGTTATGTGGTGTTGTTCCAGAACTTTGAGAAATGCATCTGTCATTTGTAAGCTATATGGTCTATGGAATTTTGCTATAGCAACACAACTGATAGCATTCTCTTAGAAGGGGCAATTTTATAAGGTGAAATTTTGGAGCTGTTCTAGTTTTCTTTCCATTGGTATGATAAAATACTTTCACCAAAAACAACTTAGGGAAGAAAAGTATATATTTTAATATAGGTTACTGTTGCTAGAGTTTTCCTGCCTGGCCCACAGTCAGGATAAATCTCTTTCACCTGCCAGTCCCACCACCGCTCAGACCCAACCAAGGAAACACAGAGACTTCTATTGCTTATAAACTGTATGGCCGTGGCAGGCTTCTTGCTAACTGTCCTTATATCTTGAGTTATCCATTTCCATTAATCTATACCTTGCCACATGGCTCGTGGCTTACCGGCACCTTTACATGCTGCTTGTCCTGGCGGTTGCTGGCTGGCAGGCTGTCTCCTTCTGCCTTCCTGCTCTTTTAATTCTGTTAGCCCTGCCTATACTTCCTGCCTAGCCACTGGCCAATCAGTGCTTTATTAGCAACACATTTGCCATACAGAACATCCCACAGCAGGTTATAGTCTACCTGTGCTAATTGGCATTATTTTATTTGAAAATTTTTTCCAGATAATATATTCTAATCAGGGTTTCCCCTCCCTGAACTCCTCAGATCCTTCCCACCTCCCACTCAACCAACTCAAACTCATCTCTCTCTCTCTCTCTCTCTCCCTCTCAAGCAAACAAACAAGCAAACAAAAAAATACAATCAAACACCAAAGAAAAACGCAAGAATACACACACGCCCAAAACCCATAGAAATACAAGATTGGAAACCATATACAGACAAAAGACCAATAAGGCAAAAAAAAAAAATGACCAAAGAAAGCAATATGAGACCAAAACTCTACAAAAATACCATTGAGTTCATTTTGTGTTGGCCATCTACTGTTGGGGGTATGGGGCCTGCCCTTGAGTGTAATTAATATATCCAAAGATACTCCATTATAGAAAACTAATTTTTCCTTTGCAAGCAAGTGTCAATCGCAGATAACTTCTCTGTTAAGGGTGAAAGCCAATGTCCACTTTCCCCTCTCAATTATGGAACCTTGTCTATCTTGAACCTATGCATTTCCTGTGCAGGCTACCACAGTCTCTGTGATTTCATGTGCATATCAGTTCTATTGCATCTAGAAGACACTGCTTACTTGGAAGGTTTTGATAAAGATATTCATTTAGGACTCAGTGTCCCCAAATTTCTCAGCCTCTGCATGTTGTTCGGTTGTGGTTCTCTGATGATGGTTCAGTGAATCACTGATCTATGGGAATAACAAAAATCTCATTAGGAGTCGTTATATTGCTATGTTCCTTTAACAGAGCAACAGTGTCTGTTTTTTCCATATATCCATGGCATATCCAATCTAAGGTTCATAGCCATCACAGCAAGGTCAAGCATAGGTTCCATCTCATGGAGTGGAGTGGGCCATGAATTTAATGAAGGAGTGGTTGGTTACTCTCACAACATCTGTGCCACATATACATCAGTATATCATACAGGCGAGCAACCATTGTAGATTCCAGGGTCTGTGCTGGGTTGCTGGTTACCCTTCTCCTCTAATAGTGTGCAGAGTACCTTCTAGTCCCATGACTACTGGCCAGTAGGAGCAAAGCTTCTAGTTAGGCACCAGCTTGACTTCTCTGCGTTCAACAAGATAGATAAGTTAGTCCATTCAGTAAAATGGCCTAATTGTCATTTATGAAAACAGCCAATTAGCTTTGGCAATAGCTCAGATGTTTGAGGATTTCATGGGGCCCCTTGGGCCAGTGACTCAACTAACGTAACCTATTCCTAGCACTAGAAGTTTCACATTGTTGTGAAAGATGTCTAGTTGATGTATTGGTTTTGTGACTCTCTTTAGACTCCTTTCATATATGTATACATTTTAGGAAGCTTCTACAGTACTAAGTTTCCATGTGACCCCTCAAATGGCTTTTACTGTTAGTTGTCTTCACCATATTCTCTCTTTCCCCTCTGATTTATCCTTCTCCTCCTCATTGAATATTTCTATTCCAGTCTTCCCCTGTCTCTCATAACTATACATCAAAGGAATAAAAATTAACATCAATATATAAGAAAAATACAATATTTGTCTTTTGTGTCTGGGTCTGCTCATTCATGATGTGTTTCCCTAGCTCCTTCAATTTATCTGAACATTTCATAATTTTGCTTTTTTAATATCTGAATAAATTTCATTGTGTAAATGTACCACATTTTCATTATCCATTCACCAGTTGATAGACTCCTAGGCTGTTTCCAGTTTCTGGCTATTATCAATGTGACAGCAATGAGCATGGATGAGCAAGTGTCTCTGTAGTAGGATGTAGAGCCCTTTGGGTTTACATTCAAGAGTTCTCTAGCTGGATCTTGAGGCCCATCTACTCCAAGCCTCCAGAGCAACTGCCACGCTAATTTCCATAGTGGCTATACAAGTTTACACTCCCATCAGCAACGAGAATACCCTTTACTCCACATCCTTGCCAGTATGAGTTGTAATTTGTTTTATTGATTTTTGTCCATTCTGACTGCTAAAAAATGAAATCTCAAAGTAGTTTTGATTTCCCTAAAGACTAAGGATGTTGGACATTTCTTTAAGTGTTTCTCAGTCATTAGTGTTTTATCTTTTGAGAACTCTCTGTTTAGTTCTGTGATGTTCCATTTTTAGTTGGATTATTTGTTTTCTTGATGTCCAGGATTTATATATTTTATATGTTAACCCTCTCTTGGATGTGTAATTGTTAAAGATCTTTCCCCATTCTTTACCCTGCTGTTTTGCCCAAATGATGATGTTCTTTGCCATATAGAAGTTTCTCAGTTTCATGAAGTACCATTTATTAATTGTTGGTCTTAGTGCTAATGGCATTCTGTTCAGAAAGTCTTCTTCTGTGTTAAAGACTTCAAGACTATTCTTCTACTTTTTCATCTGTCAGACTCAGGGGTTTTGGTCTTATGTTGAGGTCCTTAATCTGTTTGGTGATAAGCATAGATCTGTTTTCACTCTTTTACATATAGACATCCAATTCGACCAGCATCGTTTTTTGAAAATGCAGTGTTTTCTCGACTGTGTGTTTTGGCTTCTTTATCAAAAATCAAGTGTCCATGGGACTTATGTCTGGGACTTTAATTTGATTCATCAGTTGATTAATGTGTCTGTTTTTATGCCATACCATGCTGTTTTTATTACTATATCTCTGTAGTACAACTTGAAATCTGGGATGGTAAAACCTCCCCCAGTTCTATCATTATTCAACATTATTTTAGGTATCCTGTTTATGTGTGTGTGTGTGTGTGTGAGTGTGTGTGTGTGTGTGTGTGTGTGTTTTCATAGAAAGCTGAAATTTGTTTTTTCAACTTCCATGAAGAATTGTGTTGGAATATTGATGGGTAATACACTTGATCTGTAGATTACTTTTGGTACAATGGAAATTTTCACTATATTAATCCTATCAGTCCATAAGCTTAGGAGATATTTCTATTGATTTGATGAAGACCAAGACCAAAAGCAACTTAGAGTGGAAAGGATTTATTTCAGCCTATAGTTGTACTCTACAATGAAGGGAAGTCATGGTAGGAACCTGAAGGTAGGAACTGAAGCAGAAGCCACAGAGAGCCCCTGCTTATTGGTTTGCTCCTTGTGGGTTATTCAGCCTGATTTCTTATGTAACCCCCAAACTACCTACCCAGGGATGCCTCATCCCATAGCACACTGGGCCCTTCCACATCAATAATTAATCAAGAAAAAGCTCTACATACTTTCCTACAGGCAACAGGATGACATTTTCTCAATTGAGATTTCCTCTTCCCAGGTAACTCTAACTTCTATCAAGTTGGCAAAGACAAAAACAAAAAAACTTCAGACAACTTGACACACAAATCATCACTATTCAACTGTAATCTTTTCTTTTCCTTTTTGTTCATCTCTAAGATTTAATATTCACAATAATTTTACAATATAAAACATAAATAACTTTAAAAATTCTGTAGTCTAAAAATTCAGTCTCTTTGAAATATCCATAGTCTCTTTAAAAGTTCAAACTCTCTCTAAAAGATCTAAAGTCTCTTAACTGTAAGTTCCTATAAAGTAGAAAACATGTAGTGATATTTTGTTTGTGATCTAACAAATAAAGCTTGCCTGAAGATCATATTGAGGAGTTAAGCCACTAGCTAGCCATAGAGGCCAGGCAGTAGTGGCACACACCTTTGATTCTAACACTTGGGATCTTATGCCTTTAATTCCAGCACTAGGGAGGTGGAGACAGGAAGTGATATGGCTGGGTGGAGAGAGGAATATAAGGCAGGAAGAGACAGGAGCTCAGTCCCTTTCAGGCTGAGGATTCTGTAGAGGTAAGAAGTCTCTCTAATCCTGGCTGCTTTGCTTCTCTGATCTTGCAGCATTACCCTGATATCTGGCTCTGGGTTTTTATTATTAATACCAAATAGGATTCATGCTACATCTGGCGCCCAATTTTAAGGTATGAATTCACCAAAAAAAAGTGGTTTGCCTGTGGCTTTGCAGCCACCAGCACAGGCCAGAGCTGTACAAGGTTGGAATCACTACCCTGCTGGCTAAATTTCTGTTGCAGCCTATCTGCAGCAAACTCCATAGGCCTTTGGACTCCAAAAAATGCAGGAGTTAACTGCTTTTACATGTTCCCCTGTACAGACAGCTGGCTCTTTGGCTTCTTCTCTCCTGGTGGATTGTAGGCTCTCCCTGGACCCCCTCCTTGGGCTGCTACCATACTAGGTAGTTGCCTTGAAACCTGCTTGGGCTTCTACTGTTCATCACAGAAGTAGTCAGCCTCACATCTGAATTGTCAGCAGCAGCAGATTTGGTGAGACAATTGGGAATTCTTAAAGGGAAGAAGTAGTTAAATGAGATAGTTTTTTCCCACATTAAAAAAATGGGAAACACTATTATGACGGAGAGAGTTAGGTCTCTGTATGATTACACAATACATGGTTTGAAAATGGAACAATTAGATGTGAGGATAATTAACTTAGAGGGGATTTACATAATGTAAATTATAAGTATTATCTGCTTTATCATTTTTGTTTTATCATTAAAAAAAAGTTGGTTAATATGAGTGCCAAGATAAAAGTTTTAGAAAAACTTATTAAAACAGATCATAGAGATATCCAGACCCAGACAGAGGAATTTGAAGGAGAACCAATCTCAGCATTGTGTTATAAGGTTAGAGAGGAACCGCCTAAGGTTTTCAAACAGCCAACCTTAATTTATCCAGTAACCTTACAGGAATTGCCAAATGATAGATATCCCTGAGGCTGTGTAAGAGCTAAATGGACTCTTGTGGAAAAACATAGATTTGAGGAGATTCAAGGAGGCCATAGTCTTATATGGCATGCATTCACCTTTTGTGAAGCAGGTGGTAAAATTGTGATTAATTTGTAATAGAATTATCTCTCAAAACTGGAGAGATTTGGTTATAGCAGTCTTGGAGCATGGTCCTCAGTTACAGTGGAGGACCTGGTGGAAAGATGAGGCTAAGACCATTGAACAATAAAGTAGGGCTACAGGTATGGAAATCTCCCAAGATCAACTTTTTGGAGAGGGAGATTATGCTAATGTAGAAAGGCAATCTCTATATGATGACTGCACCCTGGTTTATGCTGCACAGCAGCCTTGAGTGCTTGGGACAGAATTGAAGAAGTAGGAAAGAAAATTGAGTCATTTACTAAAGTTTTACAGGACCCAAAAGAAACCTTCACTGATTTCTTACAAAGATTGACCTCAGCAGTAAAGAGAATGGTACCAAATATTCAGAAGCTAGACAAATAATAATTGTATCTTTGGCTTTTGAAAATGCTAACTCACAATGCAAAAGGGTAATTAATTAGGCCTTTAAAGGCAAGAACAGCACCCATAGAAGAATGGATCCAAGATAGTCAATATTGAATCTCATAACCATAATGATGCTTGGATAGGAGAGGTGATTTCCAGAGATTTGGAGAAAAATCGAAATGTCACATGTTTCAATTGTGGTAAACAAGTTCACCTAAAAAGGGGTTGTAAATAGGGTGTTCCTAGAAACAATGTTTTTTCTAAGAATAATCCCAATAGAATTTCTCTCCCTTCTGGATTATGTGGAAGATGTGGCAAAGGCAGGCATTGGACTAATGAATGTAGATCAACAAGAGACAGACAAGGTAACCCTTTCCTGTCAGGAAATGCCTTGGAGGGCCTTTCACAACTGCACATGTCAAATACAGTTCAGTCGTTTCCTGTCATCATGGAGGAAACACCTTCCCAGAGCAATTAAAGAATCTAATGCCTATTGTAAAAAACCATACTGCTCTGGATGATAAAACAGCTTTAGAAAATAAAACAAAAAATTTAGGAGAAACCATAAATCAAAATTGATAAAGATTAGATTTGAACACGAGAGAGCTCTTAATTAGAAGAGATGATAGTTCATTGAATAGATGGTCCTTCAATCTAAACTAACTTTAAGACTAACAAATGCTTTTCATTTGATCAGATATAACTTGCCAAAAAGGAACCTCCCCAAAATTAGGGTTGGGGAAGAGTTTTGTTTTGTTTTTTTCAGGAGAATGAAGGCATCCAGCTAAGGAATCTGAAGACCACTGGACAAATGAGACATGTGAAGAAAAAGGACAAATCATCTAGAAAAAAATGTCCCAAGAAAAAGAGTAAATTAGCCTACTGGTATATCACATCTTCAACAGGATAAAATTTCATAAATCATCCTAAATGTTTGTTTCTGCTGTTCTCTACAGAAACATAATACAAGTGGTCTTTTTGTAGTCCCAATCCAATTAAAAATTAAAGCTGGCATTGGAGTTAGAGTGTGGCTCTTTCCTTCTCTAAACCCAAGCATGGTTGTTAAAGTAAAATCCAAAATCTTTGTCTCATGTCAGAAGATCCACCTGATATGAGACAGACGAAAAACAAAAATTAAGGGACTATTATATTGCCACTAATTTCATAACCCTTTGGTTTTATTTTAACTCTTTAGAGCTTTTCTTAAAGTATAAATATTATGCCAAAATTTGTAAGATTAATATATATGTATATATTTTAAACTTTTTATCATGATATTAATGGTCATAGAGAGTACTAATTCTAGCAAAAGGCTTTTTTCTAGCTTCTTGTACATGATTTCAGGTTTGAGTCTCTATCAGGTAACTAGGAATTAAGTTTTTGTACTCTGGATGTACATAACAAATATTGATCCTTTAACCCCTTTGAGATCTGTTGCATGTGACATTTAAAATGTTTAAGTTTTCTGCAATGAACCATGACCACATCTAACAATGACCTTTGAAGTCTCCAAAAGGATGATGGGGCCCCACAATGATACTTTCCCATGGACTATCATAATGCCACTAAGCTAACAAATACAACGTAAAGATCAGCTTTGGACTACAAACTGCTCAGGACAGTATTGAGGTAGCTAGCTGAGATGATTCAGCCTCACAGACTGTTCTAGCCAGGACTTGAGACAAGCCCTCCACTTTCCCATTACACAGAGACTAGACAACAAATGACACAGCTTCTTCTCCCAGGACTTGATAACTAACCCAAATTTTTTCTTTTCAGGATCCCCTAAAGATGCCATCACCCCCAGACAGCAGGAAGTGAATTTAAGAACAGGATGCCCACATTCCCAAGAGATAGAGTGGGTGGTTTTTGGTCTTTCATTGGGTTTTGGATATTTGTCATTGTTTAGGGGGATTGGTTGCAAATTGTTATTGGTAATGGTCAGGAAAAAATCTGAATAAAGGAGATTAGATTCAGGGTTCTTGTTTTGAAAAGAAAAAAGGAAGATATAGAAATGATAGGATAAAAGGTAGATTCTTGAATCTACTCTGAAAAGAAAAAAGGGGGATATAGATATAGCATAAAAGGGTAGATTATTGAATCTACTTTTAAAAAGCAACTACTTGTTTTAAATATTTTATATTGATATGGATTTTTATATGTTGATTAAAAGTTGATATTATTTTTGTAACAAAGTATTATCACAACAGACCTGATCATGTTTTTTTCTTTTTATCTTTATTTTTGTAAGATTGTGGGAAGTATGTGGAACTCTGGGCTGGGAAATTCATTGAGTGTTCAGAGCTTAATGAGTTGTTGTGGGAACTTGGAAAATCATGCTGAGAACAGTGCAGAGGATAGAGGTCTGGCTTGTGAAGTTTCAGAGGGAATCAAAGACTCTGTCAGGGCTATTCATGTGATAGTGTGAGTTAAAAATCTGCCATTCTGGGCATCTGGGGCAAGTACTACCCACAGTGGACTGGGTCCTTTTATATCACTTATCAATCAAGACAGTTCTTCATAGATATGCCCACAGGCCCATAATCTAAGCAATCCCTCTGTTGAGTTCCTTTTCAGATGATTCTAGGCTATGTCAATTTGATAGTTAAAAATAATAGGACAGTACCCCCACTCATATATAGAAAGTGTGAAAAACCTATGATTCCCTAATCCAAGAGGTGGGCCTTTCCCAGTCATCTAGCTCCTCAGTCTTGGGCTCCTCAGGTCCCACAATAAATTTCTATTGTTAATAAGCCACCTGATTTATGATATTTTGTTACAGATATCCATGTGGTGAAAG
The DNA here is from genome assembly GCA_902168425.1 of Peromyscus attwateri. Lineage (NCBI taxonomy): Eukaryota > Metazoa > Chordata > Mammalia > Rodentia > Cricetidae > Peromyscus > Peromyscus attwateri. The sequence goes on from CABHPP010001419.1 coordinate 63,526, forward strand.
AGAGTTTAACCTTTTGTTTACCAGAAAGACATTTCCTTGACTCCAAGAAAAAAGAGGAGAGTGTCGGAAAAATTTTCACTGGACTATGAGGACCAAAGCCAGTCTGTACATACTAATATAGACTATCATCTTTAATTACGACTTGGGGAGGCTGAATTCTGCTGTCTTCGTTCTTTTAAAATGCGCACTTATGATCAAAGAGCTACCTTCCTTAAATAATTTAAATTGATATCCATTTTAAATAATGTAGATATTCAATATTAGGCATGAAAATGGCTTTTCGCTTTCATCTTTAGGTTTGCTGATTGCTACTTAAATAAAAGGGTTTCTAAACAGAAATAACATCTGGCATGGTCCTTCTTTGGGAATGAGGATCAAGCATACACTCAACTGGGAGCCTCCTGTGATCTCCATACTTCCCTGGAATGGAGCAGGTGGGAGGCACAGTGCTCTGCAGCTGCCTGGAGGGTCACTCTGCAAATCCTTCCAGCTGCTGGAAGACAAACCAATCTGTTTCTGCTCTCCTGGAAAAGGGCAAGTGTCCTCCCTGACCCACCACAAGAATGGTTTGTAATGCAGCAAAACATTTAATGAATCATTGAACAAATACTCAAGAGTTCCTTTTAAAATATCTGCAGAAAAGATAAAGCATTCAACCTCTTTGAAGAGATGGGTGGGTCCACATGTCCTATTATAAGTAGCAAGCTTGCCTGCCTTGACTTTTAAAATTGGGTAAAAGGCTCAGAATACAAGCTTGACAAAGAAGTATTAGGCTGCAAGGGCTCAGTTACTACCCAAATTCTAGTTGTTTTCTCTTCCTGTCTGTCTTTGTAGCACTCCTCTCTCCTCCAGCTATCCAATACTTCCTCCTCCTCTTCTTCTTCTTCTTCTAGCTCTCCAGGGGAATAGAATACAGCAGCTATCATCAGAAAATCAACACACAATCACATGCAAAGGAAAATTAAAATAAAGAATTGTCAACAGGAGCCTAGATAGTCTAGATGAAATTTCATTTGGGGGATGCTTTTTCATTGTCGTATGCCTATAGGCTTCATCTTAGAATTCTGGGGCGGGGGGAGACATCTTTTTTTTCTTACTCATTTGCTTTCAAAATATGTTTATAAATTATGCTTAAACCTGCCAGTCCATGTTTATTTTAGTCTCCTGACATTCCATTTGAGTGCAAAGAAGAGACTACAAATGCCACTCAATTTAGAGATGGATTTCATTAATTGATTAAAATTATCCATAGATAATTTGCACTCTTACCAACAGTGCTTGGGGGTCCCATTCCTATATCCCTGTCAGCATTTGTTGGCTGAATCTTAGTCATTCCAACTGAGCTAAGATAAACTATCAAAGTAATTTTAATTTGCATTTCTCTGATGATTAAGTATTGTGAACAGACTCTTTTGTGGCTCCCCACTGACCTACATAACCTCTCTCCACCAGGAGTCTACGGCCATCATGCTTGGCTGGGTCCCAGGTAATCTCTTTCCTTCCTCCTGTCTGGTCTCTCCAGACAGCTCTTAGAACTTTAGTTGCCAGCCTACCCAGCCCCTTCTCTAAGTCCACCACCATCCCCTTGAGACTTGGCCTTGGAGTGTAGAACCAAGGTAGCCCTAACTCTTCCCTGCTGCCCCTTTCAACCATTCTCTCTAGCTCACCTCAATTCCTTTGTGATTCCCCCTGTGAGCGCCACTTATTGCCCTTTTGTGGGTATCTTGTTATTCTGGTCATTGTTGTGACTCATAGACATTTCAGCTGGGTAGAAATGTTTCGTTGCTTCCCTATCTTTGCAACTTGCATAATATTTTCTGCTACCATGGAGGTTAGACCACAGGAAAGAGGCTTTCAGGTCAGATCCAGCTCAAGTCCTCTGAGTCTTTTTTTTTTTAAGATTTATTTATTTATTATGTATACAGCATGTATGATTGCAGGCCAGAAGAGGGCACCAGATCTCATTACAGATGGTTGTGAGCCACCATGTGGTTGCTGGGAATTGAACTCAGGACCTCTGGAAGAGCAGTCAGTGCTCTTAACCTCTGAGCCATCTCTCCAGCCCCCAAGTCCTCTGAGTCTTATGTCCTATATATGCAGTATCTCCACAGTAGGGGCAGACCCTCATCCCCTAAGAGGCAACCAAGGTCTCCATTGGTAGTCTTTATTATCTTGGGAATCAACTGGACTACCTTGATCAACCATTGGAAAGAAGGTTTCCTATGCCTAGTACTAAGGGTTTTGTTAGTCTGTGGCTTTGTGGGGATTATGTCAGCCTAAGTGGCTTAAAGTGTTTGTTCAGTAGATGCTAGAGGCAGATCTGGGAGAAACTGAAAAAAAGAGTTGGGGGTAAATATTATGAAAATACATTGTACAAAATTCTCACAAAATTAATAAAATTGCTTTTAAAATATCCACTGATAAGCATAACATGAATCCATAAAAATACCCTTCTTGATATCTGTAAAAACTCAGCTGCACATTGTGCCCGCCCCCCATCTTGTGTAAATGCTCAGTGAGTTACCATAGCTGAATTAGATTTTCTCCTTAAACCTTGTATGACCACTGGATGCCCAAAATCTTGGCTTTAGATATCCAGTTATTTTTCTACAATTAATATTTAAGTATCCATCACCAACCCAACTCTTAGAAACCTCTCTGAGGAAGTCTTTAGTAGCTATTCCCTCATTCCATACACCATAGGGAGAGATGAGCCAGTGTATCCTTCAATCAGTTTCCAAATCCAGGCAATATTCTTTGCTTCCTATGTGGCCTTTTCTTCACTAATGGAGGTTCCCATACCAAGATGGTTGAGGCTGTGCAAGTCACAGTTTTGTGAAAAGAAAATGTATAAGTACTAAGGCTCTGAGTTGAGGCAGTGCATGGAGAGAATGGATGGAAACAGCAGAGATCTTGATTTGGTACAGATCAATACTCTATCTTGACATCAACAATGATTTATGGCGTTAGTGTCACATTAAGTGAGTCAGATAGGTGTGAGTCTAATCATCATGGAGCAGAGGAGAAAGATGATAGGAGCTACCACAAGTAGAAGACAGTGTTCACTGTTAGAAAGATCCAGAAGTTTGTCTCAAGGGGTGGGTGCAGTTCTAGACAGATAGATTTGTACTTATATGTACTTTTTCCTGACACTGGCAAAAACCAAATCTGTGTGTGGCTATCAATTGCCAACTGCTCTTTAGCTACAGATGGGACTCTGTGATCACATCTCCCCATGCTGGTGTTTTGTCTGGCTTGAGCCTGCACAGGTCTTGTGCATGTTGTCTCAATTGTCATGAATTCATATGTGAAACTGAGAAAGAAATCAAAGTATCCCTATTTGCAGGTAGTGTGATTCTATACCTAGAAGACCTAAATCTTCCCCTAGGAATCTCCTACATTGAAAAAGACTCTCAGCAGAGTAGCAGGATATAAATTAACATGAACATCAGTAGACTCCCTATACACAAATGACAAGAATACTGAGAATGAAATCGATGAAAATTCAATTCACAATAACCTCAAAAAAAAAATCTTAGGGTAAATCTAACCAAGGAAGTAGAAGATGTGCACAATGAAAACCTTAACAACCAAAAAAGGAAATCTGAGAAGATACTAAAAGATGGAAAGACCTTAATCCTGATTATGGATTGGCAGTATTAACATTGTGAAAGTACCTATCCTACAAAAAAAGTCACAGATTCAACACATCCTTCACCAAAATCCCAGCACAATTTCTCACATAATTGAAAAAAAAAAATCTTAAATTTCATGTTGAAACACAGAAGACCCAGGATACAAAAGGACACAGAGGTATCATCATCCCTAATTTTAAGTTATGCCTCAGAGATATAATAATAAAAACAGCATAGCACTGGAAATCAAAAAAAACAGGCACACTGATCAATGCATTAGAATTGAGGACTATATGTAAATCCACACTTGTAGTTGATTTTTGGCAAAAAGGCCAACAATACACATTAGAGAAAAGATGGCAACAACTTCAGCAACTGATGCTGGTCAAGTGGATAGCCTCACGTAGAAGAATGAAACTAGATCCACATCTCTCACCCATGACAAACTTCAACTGCAAGTGGATAAAAGACCTTAATATAAGACTTGAAACCTTGAATTGGATAGAAGAGAAAATGCTCGAGTTCATTTGCATAGAAAATACCTTTTTGAATAGGACTCTGATAGGGTAAGCTTTAAGACCAACAATTCATCAATGGCAGCTAAAAAGCTTTTGTACAGTAAAGTATACCACCACTCAAGTGAAGAGGTAGCCTGCAGAATGGCAAAAATTATTTACAAGCCATATGTCTGACAGAAGGTTATTATCTATAACATACAAAGAACTCAAAAAACCTACACATCAATAAGACAATCAAATTTAAAAGTGAGGCATGTGACTAAATAGTGAGTTCTCAAAGAATGAAATACAAATGGCTGAGAAACATTTAAAAAACATCCCAGGCCTAGACATGAGAAATTTTCTTTAGCATCATTGGTCAGGGAAGTTCAGAGACTCCCAAATCAATATCAGCTATGGCTACAGCCCTTGCTTGCCTCTTAGAAGATGAAGGTAAGTCCCTATTTCTAAACACATCATGTGCTTTGGACATAAGACTCAGAAGAATTAAGATGGACTTGTCATCAAAGCTTCCTCCCTGAGGAGAGATTTCATGCCAAGCAATCAAAAGAGAAATACAATGAATACTTCTGCCCAGCTGTAGAATAATTCTACTACAGCACTGACCAGTACAGCAAGATATCCCTAAAGGTACAATAGTGGCTCTAAAATCTTTTCAACCTGTGGGTTGTAACCCCTTTAGGAGTGTAGTGACCCTTTCACAGGGGCCACCTAAGACCATCAGAAAATACTGATGTTTACATTATCATTCCTAACAAATTACATTACAATTCCTAGCAAAATTACAGTTATGAAGTAGCAACAAAAAATAATTTTATGGTTGGGGGTCACCACAACATGAAGAACTGTATTAAAGGGTCAAAGCATTAGAAAGATTTAAACTCACTGTACTGGTTGGACTTAATGTCTGCTCAACAGGAGAGAAATCAATCGTGCCTATTACTGGAAAACTAGCTAACTACCAGGGGTTAGTAAAGTCATGTAACTTACAGGGGAAATTACTACTGCCTCTTTATTAGACCAACATAATTCCTAACTGTATTCTCAGTACTTATCCTGTACCCACAGGTAAGTGTGGCTCCCACCCCTCACCAAAGAAATTTCTCTTTGCAGCCTACTGAGACCATTACAGAAAACCACAACTGGCCAAAATATAGAGAACAACAGTCATGGAGTTCTGGGAAACAGTGCTACACATACAACTTCTATTCAACTTCTGCACTTTTTGGGGAACTTTGAAGGAAAGGTGGAAAGATTGTAAGAGCCAGAAGACCAGGAATCCTGTTATGAGGTATGCCTCAGAAATCATAAGGAAGCATCACCCATGAAACCACAACAACATGGCTGCCTACCCATGACTTTAAAAAATGACACCACTACACATGCTAGTATGGAATGGGGAAATATCAAGAGGCCTCACCCCTAGACAAAGAACAAGGCAAGTAATGGCTGCTGAGAGAGGGAGCATTAGTCTTCTCAGGGGATGAGAACCCTAATTGGTTACCCAATACCAAGTAATCAGCTCTTAAATCATATGCATACAAACAAGCACTAGACAGACTCAGGAGGTCTTGTGTGTGTGTATGTGTGTGTGTGTGTGTGTGTGTGTGTGTGTGTGTGTGTGTAAATGCTACATGTATTGTTCATATGTACCAACAATAGTCAAATAAAAAAGGCCATAAATTTGAAAAGTTGTGAGAGACATAAGGGTTGGAAAGAGAAAAAGGGGAAATGATGCAATTATGTTTTAATTTTTAAAATATCAGTGAAATGCAAATTAAAACTATTTTGAGGTTTCATCTTACCCTAATTAGCATGGCTAAGAAAACATACGACAAAAAAAAAATGTTGGCAAGAATGTGGAGAAAGTGGAACAGTTATATGCTACTGGTTGGGAGTTCAAAAAAAAACATGCTTCTTTTAAAATAATACTTTTATTTATTCTTCAAAAGTCCCATATATGTATACAACACATTATGATCACATATATCCCTGCTCCGTCATTCCAATTTGCTTCAGCCCTGCTTCAAACACCCAACACATCTCCTTCCCAATTCCATGTCTTATTTGTTTGTTTGTTTGTTTGTTTATTGTGTATTGCTATAACCCACTGATTTCAGTTAATGTTGCTCATGGGAGCATAGATGTGGGGCTATCCACAGTCAAAAGTAAAGCTGTTTAAAGAAGCCTTATGAAAAGTCACTAGTTTATAAGATTTATATATATATATATATATATATATGAACATAAGTATCTGCATGTTTGAGCAAATTTGCTCCCAGAATACATGAGTTATTAAATGAAAATTTCCATACTAGGCATAGGTTATTTTCCTCTGTGCTATTAGTCAAGGAGGACTCAGAGAAGCACCCAAACAACACAGGCTATTGCCAACACTCTTTGTTATCCACTGTAACTAGATCCTACAGCTGAAAACATCACACACTTTTGCTACGAGACATAAAGAAACTAATCTTGAACTGACTAGAAAACTAGAAAACACTCTCTCTCTCTCTCTCTCTCTCTCTCTCTCTCTCTCTCTCTCTCTCTCTCTCTCCTAGCTATCTTTCCTGTGTGGGAGATGCTACACAAGCTGTGGGGGCTGGGGTGGGGTGATACATATATCAATGGTCTTCAGTTCCAGACCTTTCCTGCTAAAAGCACATTATTTTGAACATTATATTTTAGTAATAATTGCTCTGTGATGATACTAGCATGGATAGAGGAAAAAGCTATGTCCACGATTAGAACAGATCATTTCTATACTGGGAATGTACATCTTCAATAGATTCATCTACTATTTTCATGTTGAAAATTCCAAATCCTAGTGATTATTTCTTCCCAGTTACATCACAACACACACCCTCCAGACACCCATTGCCTCTGACAGGAGTGAGGACCAGTAGATTCTTCAAGGGATTACTGTCATGATGATATCATAGTGGTTCAGATCTTTGATTTGTGCATTGCCCTGTGTATGTGCAGCACAAGATATTCACTTTCCTTTATTCTCCCTGTCTTGAAATGAACTGTCACAGCAGGGATGGCCTTTTGCTGTATCGCTTATAAGTCTGCCCTGCAGCTAGTAAGCATGGCGTATCTGATGAGCACAATGAGATAATTGTGTCAAATCTCATCCTGCTTGAGAAATGCTGGTACAGATCAATTAGCTATGAATTCTAAAGGTCTCCTAAGAATAAGTGTGCGTGTGTGTGTGAGCACATGAGTGTGTGTGTATGAGCACATGAGTGTTATGTGAGCAGGAGTGTGTGTGAGCACATGAGTGTATTTATGAGCACATGAGTGTGTGCAAGAGCACATGAATGTGTGTGTGATCAGCACATGAGTGTATGTGTGAGCACATGAGTGTGTAAGAACAAGAAGTGTGTGTGTGTGTGTGTGTGTAAGAGAGGGGGCTAACCATTGGTTTATTCATTCACTCATTCAACAAATACTTAAGCTAATAGCACAGGTGCTGAGGATAAAATGAGCAAAATAAATATTCAGAAGAAAGGTGTTTTTTCAAATAATCAGAAAACAAGAAATCATGCAGTGTTGATTGGACAGGAAAATAGAAACAGTGTTCTGGAATATGCTCAGGTTTTAGGCTAAATAGTAAGAATTAAATGAACTTAGTCAAAGGTTGGGGAGAAAAATGTTATAATTACGTGCTCTAGAGTACTTAGGAACATTGTACCTATTATATGTTCTTGCTAAAATTATGTCTATTGATCCAATAAAATTAAATTTAATTGCTCTTGTCAGAGGAATAACATGTCTTGATCATCCAGATATTTAGAGACTAAATTAAGATAAAAGTGTACAAACGGCACTGCACTTGTATCCACACGAGAAGGAAAATTACTGAGGTGAGCTATACAGACGTTTGGGCAGGACAGGGGTAATAAATCAAATGCTGAAAGGTTGGTTTGTGGAGGAAAGGAACATGCAGCGCTTGCTTGCCTAATGATCTATTGAGCTTGGTGCCCGCCATTGTGTCTCCTGCCGATGCATCATATGCGTCATTAGTGGACCCAGGGAAGTAGAAACAAGCTCATATTGCCCTCGCTAGTCTACCAGTTATTTCTATTTTTCTAGAATCGTGTGTGTGTGTGTGTGTGTGTGTGTGTGTGTGTGTGTGTGTAAACATGTTTTTGTGTGTGTGTGTGAATGTGTACATCTGTGTGTGCAGGTGAGTGTGGAGGTCAGTGGACAATCCTTAGGTGCCATTTAACGTTCTCTTATTTATTTACTTACCTATTTGTTTATTTTCCACTCACAGCCTTTCAGTGGACTAGAATTGGCCATGCAGGTTAAGCTGGCTGGCCAGTGAGCTCTGGGGATATGCCTGTCTTTCTTCCCCAGTGTTGGGATTACAAGTGCACACCATCACATCTGGCTTTATTTATTTCCTAGAGTTTGGGGTTTGAACTTTGGTCTTCATGCTTGCGAGTCAAACATTTTACCCACTGAGCATATAGATTAGGAAGGAAAAATCTTGATAAAGGGAAATGTTAAGCAGAATGAGAGAACAACTTTAGCAAGTCCTCTAACAGAATAAACAAATATATGTGGTTTAAAGTACTGAAAATGTGGGGGGGGGATAGAAGTTGTAGCTCCATCCAATTTAGTAATATGCATGGCTTTGTTGGTATGAGGTTTCCTCATACCACATCATCATATTGGAGAGGTAAGGTTTCCACATATGAATTGGAGAGGCCACAAACATTCAACCAATACAGACTGAATTAAGTATTCATTCCAATGGTCTAACATGGAGTCACTCTCTTAGCCATTAATTTTTAAAACTAATATTTAATTTTGTTTATTTGTGTGTGCATGTGTGTGTGTCCATACCATAGTGTGCATGTGTGAAGGTCAAAGAATAACTTGTGGGATTTTGTTCTCTCCTTTCACCATGTAGGTTTGGGGCTTCAAACACCAAACTTGGGTTGGCAGACTTGCCAAGTATCTTAACTCATGGAGACATCTTGCTGGCCCCTGTTAGCCATTGTTAGGGGGATGACTGAATTTAGAAGTGACTATTTTTTGTGTGATATTTCATTTTTGCTCTATTAGAAATAACACATTACCTTGTATTTAAAAGAGGCTGTTTACTTTTCACACTTAGTGATTTTAATTTTTTCCCTTTTTTTTTTTTTTTTGACTGAGCAAAAGCGTTCTAGTTTCATGAAATCCCATGGTGCCAGTGGGTCTCTCTAACAGATATTATTTTAATTGTAATTGTCTATGGACACACTTGAAATATTTTCAATTACTTCAATGTGTTGGTGTTTGGTTTACTGTACATTGTATAGTTTATGGGGGTGATGTTTCTTACACACTTGGAATGTATGTAAGCTCTGTTACAATTTGGTGAATGTACAAGAAATACCAGTTAAGTTTGTAGGATACAATTTTATGAAAATGTCTCTAGCATTCAAAGAGACTAGACTGGACCTCACAGTCATGTTAATAAAACACCTTCAGATCTTTTAAGACTATATAATCATTCTGCTATTCTACTCTGTACTTAACTTGTTTAAGTTTAACCTGCCTTAAAAAAAAAACCAGTTTAATGCCTTAATTCCTCATGTAATCAACTTTTACATCTTACGCTAAGTGTATGGCTTTACTCTTGCTATATGCCATGGGTCCCTGACCCAGGGAAATGCATGTATGCTTGTGTGTATGCTGTAGTAATCATTTGCTGATAAAAACCCCACAGGTCAAAATCAATATTAAAACAAATACATACCATAAATGTTGGAAGCAACATGGGTACAGCTTGATAACATGTTGGCAGTTGCTTTTCCAAGAGCTATGGGGTCAGTAAAAGTTCTTCCCTTGTAAAACTTGGCTAACAATTTCGATGAAGAGTCTTGCGTTCCTTTCCCATGCTGTGCTGTCTGTTCTGTCCAATAAACGGAGAGCACAGCCCATTGTTAGAGACAGATGGAAGACAAAGAGTGGGAAGTGAAGAGTTCGAGCTTGGGTTCACTCTTGGTCAATCAATCTGAATTAGCCTGAGGTTCCATTACTTAATGCGACACCAACACAGTTTGGTGCTTCCTGAGGTATCATTGATGTGTTTAACTGACACAAAGGTAAAATCATTTGAGAGAATTGTTCAAGTGTTTTGTATCTTTATTCTAGATATTATATTAAATATTCTAGAATCATTTAATTCCTTTCATATTTTATCAGATTTGCTCATATATTTTGTAGCTTTGTTACTTAGGTGCATTGATGTTCAATTCTACTTGAAGAATTTGTCACTTTATCATCCTATAAAATACTTAGGTATCCTGGTTGATGTTTTTCCCTGGTGATATAAACATAGCTGCTTTAACTATCTTTCAGTTAACATTTACATGGTGTGCTGGCTGATTTTATGTCAACTTCACACAAACTGGAGTCATTTGAGAGGAGGGAGCCTCAATTAAGATAAGGCTCCAGGGGAAAGAGTGTTAAGAGCCAGAAGGGATGAAGGGCACCAAGAAAACAGGGCCCTCTAAATCAACAAGATCAGAGCACGGATGAACTCACAGAGACTGAGGCAGCATGCACAGGTCTGCAAGGGTCTGCACCAGATGGGTCCAAGAGCTGAAAAGAGAGGTGGACACAAGCCCCCATCCCTAACCCAAAAGCAATCTCCAACTGATGACCACTTCCAAATGAAAATTTGGTTTCCTCCAAGGGAGTCTCACTGTGGAAAAAAACTACCCTTAAAGGCAGACTTCATGTCCAGCAGTAGATGACCAACAGAAAATGAACTTAACAGCATCTTTGGAGGTTCCTGGGCTCGGTCTCTGTTTCTTGGGCCTTCTCTTAGGCCCTTTCTTCTCCTTTGTCCTATTCTGATGTGTTAGTTATCGTTTTATCATATTATATATTATACTAATTATATTTACTATGTTATATTAATATCCCTTAGAAGTCTGTTTTTAATGAGAGACAGAAAGGGAGTGGATCTAGATGAGAGGGAAGGGGAGGAGGAACTGGGAGGAGTTGAGGGAGGGGAACCATAATCAGGATATATAATGTGAGAAAAAAATCTATTTTCAATAAAAGTACCAAAAATTTTAAAAAAAGAAAAGAAAAGAAAAGAAAATGACTCCATAAGATCAGGCTGTAGGCAAGCCTGTAGGGCATTTTCTTAATTAATGATTGATGGGGGAGGGCTCAGCCCAGTGTAGGTGGATCCACCCCGGGTGGTGTTCCTGGGTTCGATAAGAAAGCAGGCTGAGCAAGCCATGAAGAGCAAGTCAGTAAGCAGCACCCCTCCATGGCCTCTGCATCAACTCCTGCCTCCAGGATCTGGCCTGGTTTGAGTTCCTGCCTTGACTTCCCTCAATGAACTGTGACTTGGAATATGCAAGTCAAATCAACCCTTTCCTCCTCAAGTTGTTTTGGTCATGGTGTTTCATCACAGCAATAGTCACCCTGACTAGGACACATGGTATAGTTTTTACTAGTCCTTTAGTTTTAGTTTATCTAGATTTTTGAAACTCAAATTTATTCTATGGAAATAGCATATTATTGAAACCCATTTTTAAATTAAATTTAATCCTCTGTCTTATAAATAGTATTTTGGATTACTTATATATATTCTAATTATCAATATGTTTAGATTTATATCTCTTTCTTCAGTTTTGCTCAGTCATTTGTGTATCAAAATTAATTTTGAAAATAATAAATGTGAATTTTAGACTTAGCTGTATTTAATATGCTTCCTATGCATTCTTTTATTTGTGTATATTCAAGCTCTTCTGGCTATAAGTATTGTTTTGTCTGAAGACCTTCTTTAACATTTCTTTTATAGTTCATCTTGCCATGAATTTTCTTATGTATTTTGATTTGTGCCAGAGATCCTTTATTTCTCCTTTGCTTTGGAAAGATATTTAAACTAGTTATAAAACATTGAGTTGAAAGATTTTTTCCCTTTTACTACTTTATATAACTTCTTGTCTTATAGTTTGTTTTTTTGAGTCTATAATACTTAATAATTTTCCTAAGCTCTTAATAATGATCATTTCCCAAGGTGTTTTTTCTGTACCTTGGTTTGTAGATGAAATTCTAAATGGTCTTATTAAATAAGAAACACAAAGCCAAATACAGAGTTAAAAGCCCAAGAGATCTGAGCACTAGCGAAGAGCCAAGACCACCTTGTCTTACCACTTGCTGCCATCCTTCCCCTGAGAGAGAGACCTTCTTCCTGTGTGTCTTGAGTTTTATTGCTTTCCTGTTCTGCCTTCTCATTGGCTCAAAGCCCAGCCACATGACTTCCTCATCACTGCCTGTCTATACAGACCTCCTGGTCTCTATGACTGATACTGGGATTAAAGACTCAAGGGTCACCACTCTTGCCTGTGTCCTTGACCACACAGAGACTCTGCCTGCCATGTGATCGGATTAAAGGTGTGGGCTACCACCACCTGACTTCTATTCCTGGCTCTCCACTAATGACCTCTGATCTCCAGGCAAACTTTATTTATTCACATACAAATAAAATCACATTTCAGCACAATTAAAATATCACCACACTGGTTTCTATCCATCTGAATACACCATGATTGTGTGTTTGCTTTTTTGTTTTCTTGCTCCTCTTGGATCTACTGGCTGTGCATCCAAAGGGTCTACCCAGCACCCTTGCTCCTCTTCAGGAAGCAGACCACTGTCAAGTCAAGTGTTGACTTTTGCTCATCAATTTTTGGTTTGGTTTGGAGACAGAGTCACTTGTGTAGCCTAGGCTGCTTCTGAAATCATTATGTAGCTGAGGATGACTTTGAATTTCTCACCTTCCTGCCTGTATTTCCCAAATTGCAGGGCTTCATGCATCTCAGGCAGGTACTCTGACAACTAAGTTACATTCCACAGCAATTGTCACTCAATGCTTAGTGTGTTGGGAAAAGAACGGGGAGTTGGGGTACCCTCTGTTGTTTCCAGTCTAAGTCACCAGTGAGCATTGATTTCTTGAGTCCCAGCAAGCCTTTCTCATTGATCATGTCTCAATTCCGGTTTAGGATGAGTCCATCAGGATACTTTAATCTTTTGTCAGCAATCAAAGACTTTGTTGTTGGTGTTTTCTTGTTATTTATTGTTTTGCCCAGTATCAATGAGTTTTAATCAATGGCCTAATAACACCATGTCTTGTTGCTCTTTATCCAATATAGCACTTTTGAGTTACAGAAAAGAAGGGGAAAGATGATTCAGGCTTTCTGCAGATGCCTGTATTCCAGGCCTGCCTCACCAGGAACATTTTGCAAGGGCCCTTGCTGATATTTCCTGTGATCATTTGATTCTTAGCAAAAACAAAAACTGGAATTGCTGAAATTCTCCCTCCAGAGGTTGCCATATAACCTATACTGGGACTTTATCAATGGATTTAAGCATTAAGCCAATAATTATTTCTTCCCTCTAACAGAATCTATTTCAGGTGATTAGATGTTCACGTATCAGTTCTGTCTTCTATGATGTCTGTCCATGTCTTTCCTTACATTTCAGATTGGTTAGTAGTCATAAGCTTTGTGCTAAGTTCAAGAACAGCCACAGAATTTCAGAGGGTTTGGGGTTACTGCTGTGGTGGTTGTTGCTATAACAACAGGAATGATGATGCTCTGTATAGCATTCTGCATTCTGAGCAGAAACTGGAAGTCCTAGCATATATAATATTTAACTGGGAATATAGCCAGCTGGAATCAAGACTCCATTTCCTGGTCCCTCGTGACTAGATCTTCCCAATTATATGTACACGGAAGTTGTGCAACTTCCAACAAATGTCCTTAAAAAGAACATGGGTGCTTTTCCTTTCCATTTTTTTTTTCCTTGCCCTGCTGACTCAGCAGCCGATGAGCGATTTGAAGCTCGTGTCAGCACTTTACAATGTGAAGTGGATCGAAGAACAGAGCGCATGCGCAGAAGTAGGGCCCTAGAAGAAATGCCACCAACCGCTGTGCTACCTGAGAGTGAAACATTCACTTGGCTATTTTGTGTCATTTGGGATAGTCTCTTTTCCTGTCAATTAAATCTTCATTGATAAACTTATAACATGCTGTGCTCAGCCTTTGGCATCGAGATGAGGACACTTTGAGGCACCAGGCTGCTAGTTAGCCTTTCCACTGTAGTAAGCTTTCTCCTCCCGCACCTAGCTTTAGCACCCAGCCCCTGGCCCAGAGCTCGCAATCAGTGGCATTCTACAAATATTCAATATTCTAATGTCTACACTTAGCACACAACTAAGACTTTTTCAGACTATAAACTTAAACTGCTATTTTATTTTATTATATTATTTTATATACTGTTTTCTCTATCAGGACCTTGTGATATAGAAAAAGGTACCTTTAAGCTGCCCTTTTGTCAGAAACAATTAAGACGAATTATTTTTCTCTTCTGTTGATACTTTTCACTCTTTTGAGATGTAAAGAGAGTTGAAAAAAGAAAAGCATACATCCAGAAGAGAGACAGACAGACAGACAGACAGAGACACAGAGAGTGGAGAAGTCAAGGTCTGAAAACTGGTAACTAAAAATGATACCCTCTCCAAACTGAGCGCCAGCTCCAGGCTATCACTGCAGACAGCTCTTTTCCCTCTTTGGTTTCTGACTGAAAGTCAGGTCATGGCAGTATTCTTGGAAGAACTATTTCATTTTCTTTCCCAGAAAGACAGCATCTTCCAGTTATTTATGTCACATGCTGGAGAGGATAACACTGAGAGTGGGTCTCCAATCTGTCACTGGGCCACAGAGAAAATGTTAACACTGAAGCCAAGAACGCCTGGGCCACCTCAGTTAGACTGTCTATTCTTCACGATTAAAATCTCTGCCATCCATGTCAGTTCCAAATGTCACACTGCGAAAAATATAATATGTAAGATGTTTTTTACACCTACAACAGCTGTTACTACAAAAACATCAAAAGCCAGTAACTTGAAGGATTTAATTGGAGATAAAGGAGGCTTTATAAAAAAAATATCCTTTCCCCGTGTAAAAGGCTAAACAAATGCATGCATCTATTCTCTCCGTGTTCTAAGGCTTATCTGCCTCCCTTAGCACATCAGCCCTTGAAGGATAATTGCCCTGCGTCATATGCTAGCCACAGAGAAGGTAAGATTAATAAAGAACATTTGTTATAACTTTGCAACCAATTTATGTAATGGATTCATAATAAATAACTACACTTAACACGAGCATTCATCAAAACCAATTTGCTCATCAATTTGTTCACCGTGTGTTAAACCAGCCATTTGTACAAATAAGTTGGTTTCTTTCTATGTCTTCTAGTCTCACTGTTAAAGTAGAAATTATTGTTAGATATGGTAATTTTTTGGCTTTCATAGTGGCAGTATTGATAGTGATGTATGTTGACTTCTCAGCTGCTGCTACATGATGTATAATTTTGCACAGCATGTTGCTTCAATCTGAAGTAAAAGGAAATTATTGTTTCAAAAATATGAAACTGTTATTGATAGTCTGTTCTTCACTCAGTAACTTGTCACCCCAGGTATACACAGTTCACCCCAAGGGAGACTGTGGGTTTCTATAGACACTCTACTCTTAATTATTCATGGGGAAATGGACATGTGTAGCACAGTAAATGAAATTCACACATCACAAGTATTTTATTTAAGCCATTTCTATGTGGGTGTGGTGGTGCATGTCCACAACCCCAGTACTCTGGAGACTGACACAGGATTGAGAGTTCAGAGGCAAAGTGAGCAACAGAGTGAGAACCTATTTCCAAGGCAAAACAAGGCAAACAAACCCAAATAAACACAGAAATTATTTATTACCATATTGCAAAGATTTCACCAGTATCATCCTTCAACTATTATAGGAGTAAGACAGATTTTCTTGGTATGTTCTAGGATAGCCTGTTAAATGTTCATGTATATGTATAAGTAAAATGGATTCACAGTATTCTGCTGACACGGAAAAAATCTGAAGTCAGCATTATTGTTTATGCTTGCTGAGAATAAACTCTTCTGCAGAGGACCTGCACTTCCGATGTTTGGGGAGTCATGTAGTATCTACATTATGCTCATCCTTTAAAAGGTCCATACCTAATTTCAGAAACATATGAATATGTTACCCAGCATGGCAAATGTTCTAGACTATTGTCTTATAATTGTTGGTCCTGACATAGGAAGAATGTTCTCATCTACCCAGAAAGTATTAAGGCAGTCCCTATTATCCTCATAAGAAGGAGTAAGGCAGGTCAGTGTTAGAAAGATGAGTATAGCCAGAGAAGTGAGTTGCTGGCCTAGGAACATAGGCAGCCTCCAGGAGGCAGAACATACCTAGTATTGCTGTAACATAATGCTATAGCTTGGCTAATTTGTGAATGACAGAAATTTAGTTTTTTCTATTCTTGACACTAAGGAATCCAAGATCAAGATGTCTGTACTTATATCTCATGCTGTCTCTCTGCAACAGACACAGTGTAGAATTGTGTCATTGTGTCCCCACAGTGTAGAAAGTAGAAAAAGCAAGATAACACTCCCTTCAATGCCAGCCCTTTCATGTGGGAGCTACTCCAACTCATTAGGGGACCACCTTTGCCTTCATCAGCCCCTAAAGGCCACAGCTCTTCATAATGTTCTGTTGGAATTAGTGCCCGTGTGAATGTTTGGGTAGAAACCATCATTCTAACCAGGAAGTGGGCTTCCCTAAGGCGTACATCCTGTCACCCATTTGATTAAAGAATTCTGGCATCTCTCTTCTGATACTCTCGATGATCTATGAACCCCCTTCCTTGTGCCGTTTGATTCTTAGTTTTAGAAAGTATTTATTCCACAGTGCCCATGCCTAAATGTTCAACCATTCATTTCTCAATGAATCTGCTTTGGCAAATGCTTTCCTACGTGACTGTGTTAGTCATTTTAAAAGTGAATACAGCTCATTTTATTCTAACTTGCCATCTGAATCTCACATATTATTTCAGTTTTTGCTTGGCTGACGTCACTCTAGCTCTGATAGAAAGATCTTCGGTTTATTCCGTGTATCCTTTGCCAATCATCTTATGCATGTTATTTTTATTTCCCTAAGAAAGAAAAAGATCCTTAATTTTATGAACCATGCTTATTTGAGACCTTCAAAAACTACAAGCAGTTAATGATAGACAATATTTATTTGTATGTATGGTGTCTCTGTGTGTACATGTTCATGTATGTGGGTGCACATGTGAATGTAGGTACCCAGGCATGTATGTACATGTCTGTGGAGTTCAGAGGTTAAATATCATAGACCTTCCTTAGTCATTCTCCAACTTTATTTCCAGGACAGGGTCTCTCTTTGAATCTAGAGCTCACCAATTACACTTCACTGGCTGGCCAGGGAGCCCCAGGGAGCCGCCAGTCTCTCCTTCCCCTGGGCTGGGATTAGAGGCATGTACAGCTCTGCCCAGCATTTCACATGGGTGCGGAGGATCCAAATTCAAGTCCTCTGGCTTATCCAACCAGCACTCTCCTGACCGAGCCATCCTCCAGCCCCAGGGCGTAGACACCAGCTTTCTCAATCAACCTTCATCCTGATATTTATATTAAGTATCTGGCATGAATGACATCTTTGGGATTGTATTTCACATAGGTTCTTTTTCTTTTGGATTTATGCTAAATACTTTTTTTTCCTTTTATACCTCAAGATAATGACTCCATTCTATTGAATGATTCCTAATTCTCCCATTACCTCCTACGCACTTTTGAAATGAATGGGCATACACTGTTATGATACCCAAGCCTCTCACTGCTGCTGTGCACAGAAATGGTGTGTTGATTTCTAGGCCCCTCTTCCAGACAACGGGTCCTGAGTCAGATTCCAAGTCCATGAATGGGTGCCTTCAGATTGTGCAGACGTGCAAAAGAGACTGAGAGGGAGATGTGGCTGTGGGCACAGCCATGGCGCTCCCTGCTTCTCCTCCAGACGGAAGGCGCAGGCCTCATAATCCATGAGCCTTGGTACTGCACACTATTTACTCTGATTTAGTGTGGTCATTGGCTGTGTGTTCATGAAGGTTATATGGAGATGAGAGGGTCCTGAAGCACACAGATGGTGCTGAAAAGATCCAACCTGTCCAGACCCCAGCTGCTTAATCAAAGCGATGGAGAATGATTCCTCAGTCTTCCTCGGCTCTCAGACATCTTTCACATCACAGACATTCTTCATGGAATAGTAGCAATGATTACTAGGGTCATGATGTGAAGGTAACAGCAAAAACTGTCACTACCTAGTTTGCTAACTAAAAGTAAATAAGTAGGTGATGAAAATAACAGCAAAGGAATTCCTTTGGACAGCTCTGGAGCTGACGTCCTATGTGTCACAAGCGGCAGGACCCCGGTGACCTGTTACCCATGGGGACAGTGTTGCTGAAGTTCAGACTAGAACCTCTTCCCACACCATCGGAAGATGGATATCACGCACCCTTTGATCCCTTTACACTTTTGCTTTCAGGTTCCGTGGGCCACCACAAAGAACTCCAAAAGAATATTCATCCCATCCAACCTAGGCGAGGGAAGAGCTTACATGGCACAAAAAAGTGGGAGGGGGGCAGACAGCTCAGGAAAAAACTGTTTTGACATTCGGCTTTCTTCTGAGCACAGCCATTAATCCTGCTGTCAGGAGGACTAAAGACACTTCCAGAAGAAGGTGTGAAGAACCGAGCTGGGTACCCAGCCACAACTGCATATAAATGCCAGTAAGCCTTCCCTTCGGAGCCTCCCGCCCCTGCTTCCTCACTCCGCAACAGACCCGTGTCAAATCTTTGGTAAAATAAACCCTTTTTCTTTAGACCCAGAAATAAGATGCTTAATCTCTTTGGGAGACAACGAGTCTGCAGGAAAGCTGAGATATTTTTATTTATTGATTTCTGTTTTCATGTTTGAAGGGAATGAGGATTATATAAAGATGAGGGGGGAAGAGGGAGGGAGAGAGAGGGGGAGGGGGAACTGAATCGAATTAATCTTTAAATACCTAATCTATCTAACCATTATGACAAAGAAAAGCAGTACCGCAGGGTCATTTCTATAGTTGTGTGTTACCTGACAGGCTCACACATTGCTGAACACTCTGGTTATCTCTGCTCAGGGTATCCAGGCTCTGGTAACCGCGATGACCCTTGTGGGATGGGCCACTCAGGTCAGTCCCCAAGTGGCTTATTGCTGAGCAGCATGGTCTGTTGCTGTTGCTCTCCTACTCCTGCTCAGAAACTAGTCGAGCTGTGTGTTTGGGCCTTGTTAAGCCCTGTCTTTTTCCCTCACATGATTTCCTTATTCATTGACAGTCTGCAGTCTTTCCTCATCCTCAGAAAGCCCCTCCCAGCTTCCATTCCTCTCTGAGCCATGCTGACTCCTCTCTATTGATTTCTGAGGCCACATTAAAACAAGGTGGTCCCTCTAGGTGGCAAAAAATACAGAGGTTGTGAGAAACTTTAAAGTTCTGACTGCTCCACCTGCAAAATACAGGACATTACGCCAATTTAAAATAATATTTGCAGCTCAGTTTTCTGTAAAACAAAAAAATAAATAACCAGTATCCACAATTTAGCTAGTACTTTGATGTGATTAAAATTGAAGTGATATAAGGGACATAATAATTTCTTTATTATCATTATGTACTCAAATAAATAACTTATATAAGTTCAACATTGATAAGAAGCCAGATTTATTTTAATAGAAACAGTATATTTTGCCCCAACAGAAGCCTGAATACACAAGAACAACCTAGATTAACACACATATTATACCAGTTGAGTCTGTCTATGCTAGGTAAAATCAAATAATCATATTCTTTCACTTCCAGCTTGTGTATTTCCAGAATCCAAATTAACTGTGTTTATTTTATTTGTGTTTAAAGTTTATTTTTAACTGACAACACAAGACCATAATGTTTGCCTCTGTTTGTGGGGTACTAGGTATTATTTTAATACACAAATCCATTATATACCATTTGAACAAGTTGAAACACATCTAGACCCTCAGATACTTTTCATTTACTTACAGTAAAGACACTGAAGTCCTTTCCTCTAGTGTGAGACAGTGCAGGCTATTGTCATCCACAATCTCTCTACTGCCAGATCACACCACAACTTTTCCTATCCAGTTCTAACGGTGCTCATAGGTCAGCCCCTTCCCACTTTTCCTTTGTCTACAGTCTCTCTACTGCCAGATCACACCATAACTTACTCTTATCCAGTTCTAATAGTGCTCATGGGTCAGCCTCTTCCCACCCTTTCCTTCCTCCTGCTTATGTTCATTAGAGAATTCATGAATAGCATGCTCATGTTTATTGAAACAGTGATTTTCGTGAACAAGCAGACGTTTCTGCTTTCACAGACACACTTGGACCTCTACATCCTGTATTTTGAGACTGTCATTGTTGTGCTGTAGTCTCTCGTTTCCATGAATATTTTAATCTTGTTCATAAGGCGATTGAGTTCTTTCTTCTGTATAAGCAACAGGAAATAGAGGTTCACTCTGGTTTCCCTATCTATTTCTAGTCCTTACTAAAAGCAATGTGTGTCAGAAATCACCTGCTGCCTGTATTTGGGACTCTTGTGTCACAGAGAAAAACAATGCCACTTTCTAACATAGATAGATACATAGATAGATAGATAGATAGATAGATAGATGGATGGATGGATGGATGGATGGATGGATGGATGGATGGATAGATAGATAGATAGATAGATAGATAGATAGATAGATAGATAGATAGATAGAT